>JAUZST010000144.1:0-18698 GCA_034779995.1 Parotocinclus haroldoi | reverse complement strand
ATAATAAAAGTGAGATAGAGGGGAAAGTGGTGTTGGATGTCGGTGCCGGAACGGGCGTGTTGAGTGTGTTTTGTGCTCAAGCCGGTGCTAGGAAGGTGTATGCAGTGGAAGCCAGCTCCATTGCAGAGCAAGCTGTGAAAATTATCAAGCAAAATAAGGTGGATGACAAAGTGGTGGTCATTAAAGGTGCTCTGGAGGATATTGAACTTCCAGAACAGGTGGATGTGATAGTAAGTGAGTGGATGGGTTACGCACTGCTACATGAATCTATGCTCAATTCGGTCATCTCTGCTCGGGATCGGTACCTTAAACCAGGAGGTCTCATGCTTCCTAACAAGGCAGAGATCTTCATTGCACCCATGAATGACTTTTTAGTAGAGGAACGTCTCAGTTTCTGGCATACAGTCAAAAATCAGTATGGCGTGGACATGTCCTGTATGACTGACTTTGCTCGCAAGTGCCTTCTAACAACCAAAGAAATCAGCATAAAGCCAGTCACTGTGGAAGATGTCCTCTCACACCCTGTCAAATTTGCAGAACTTGACTTGAACGTTGTGACCCTTGAGCAGCTGACCTGTGTGGCTGGACCTTTTCGCTGCCTCTGCTTTGGTTCGGCCAGCCTGAATTCCTTCTGTGTGTTCTTCGCTGTTGCTTTTCCAGGGTCACGACCCCTGATCCTGTCCACATCCCCTTGTAAACCAGAGACTCACTGGAAACAGGCTGTACTCCATCTGGACCAGGAGGTAGACATCATGCAGGATACAATAGTGGAAGGAGAAGTGCGTATTTATCCTTCTGAAGAAGGTTCCAGGCATATATGCATCCACGTGGACTACACCGTGGGAGAGGAGAAGAAGAGATCAAAGACATTCTCCATCTCTGATGGATGTCCATGTTCAGAACCTCAGTAGAGACAATGTTTTAGTTCTTGAACTGTTGAAACTGGATAGTGCCAGTCAACATAAATAAACAATTATTTTCACCTTATTTGTTTTTAGTGCATTTGTTGCAAAATCATTCTTTTATTATTTGTAAAATGTATGCAATACTGATCAATTAGATTCTCAAAACAAATGGTGAGGTAGACATTGAACAATGCTTTATTTACTACAAATGTGCTCAGATTGATAGACTTAATTTTCCTCCTTTTAAGTTTTAGCACATAGATGTTTTAAGCAAGGTTTTGGAGAGAGCGAGAGAGAGAGAATTTGTTTTGTACTGCACATTACACATGTTCACATTATACAGTAGTCTATGTGTATATTCAGAGTTAAGAAAGAACTAAATAGCCAAGTAATTCACTCATATCCATAGAAGCTTTAATTTGATTGGATCACCAGTATATATATCATTTTATTTTATTTGTAGTTGGTAAGTTTTTCAACGGTTCTCATGACACACTAAAAAGAATATATCAACATAATTTACCTTGATAGTGATAACGTGGGTTCTGAACATTGTGCAAACTGAGGTCATTGGTAACGATACATGTTTGGTCCACTTTTTTTTTAAATTTAACTCTAAAGGCCTTTGTATCAAATAAAATAATATAAAAACATGGATATGGTGTGTCATATGAATAAATGGATATTGGTATTTGAAACATGTTTGCCCAATACTTTAATTGCATTTATTTATGCTTTATCTTATGTGCTGCAGTGCATTTTACAATCAATGTGACTGATTGCAACCTTAAAACAAGAGCAGTCTGAAGACCCACAGAGTGTACATCCAGTCAGCTGCTTATTGACATTTCTGGTGTGTGTCTTAATAAAGGAGAATTTCACCCAGTGCTTTCCACAATGAAGGATCAGCTCTTTTCATATTGAATGATTCAGGTTGCTTTAGAAATGGGTGTTTCTAGAGCTGTGTAGCTATGCCACAGTTGGTCTGGCATATTGACATATTGCAGCACAAAGAAGGTTCTTTATATAATTTACTATATAGACGG
Organism: Parotocinclus haroldoi; assembly: GCA_034779995.1. Taxonomy (NCBI): domain Eukaryota; kingdom Metazoa; phylum Chordata; class Actinopteri; order Siluriformes; family Loricariidae; genus Parotocinclus; species Parotocinclus haroldoi. Next base: position 16,747 of record JAUZST010000144.1, on the reverse strand, counting down.
GGATTGGTTCCACCAAAAATACAAAATTTTATACAAAAATATAAAATTCAAATGCAATCTTTTATAAAGTGGTGTACAAAAATATAATGTGCAAATAATAATCCCGTGTATAAAATAGTGCATTATTTTCAAATAATGCACATGGTCCTGTATATGTTAAATAATCTTTAGGTTACTTTCTACCTAATAAAAGTGTAAATGCTATGTATTGTTTAGGGAATAACAGAAGGTTTGTACGTGTGAACGAACAAGGTGAAAAATGTGCTAAACACTGTGTGCTGGAGAGAAACTGTGTGCCTGTGAAACTTCGAGAGGCTACAGCAGAGTATTTTACAGCACTTCATTTACATAGGTTTGTGTAAATACAAGTTTTGTTTCTTGGAACGTTCTGGACTTTTTTCCCCAGTGTAGATCCTCAACACGGTCTGTGGTTGGTTGAATCTGTGGATATGCAGAGCTGTCTGTGTATTTCCGCTATCTTGTATCAAGATTTGTTTAGCCATTTTTTTTTTTTGCGACCGAACAACAGAATAAACGTGTAGACACAACAATGTGTTTATTAGGAGCAGAACCATGTCACAGTATCACTCGTCCAAATCCAATATCCAATACAGCATACGATATTTCCTCCAGTATGCTAATGATGTTACTGTAAATAAGCCGAGAGAAATCATTTGCTACCGGCCTGTTACTGTAACCAATATTTCTAATAGATCACCTGAGAAGATAAATTGGAGAAGTGTTATTGACAAAACTTAATTTAGATGACCAGCTCCCTGGCTGAGGGATTGTTTATCATCTTTATCTTTAGCAGCCTGCTTTGCTGTAAGTGTGCACCAGTCTCTCACACACAGCTGTGACTGTGCAACATTCAACATTCTCTCAGCAACCCAAATGCAAATAGCACTTTTTCACCATGGAGTAAAGTTTTAATGTAGTTTCTGTTAAAATCTCATCTTATAAGACATTTTGCTTAGCTTTTATGTGTTATTGTCATCTTTTGGTCTAATAATTGTTGTAGTTCTAGATTGAAAATCATCCTCCTTAGAAAAGAATATAAAGTAGTATTCTAAGAAGTAAATAAATATTATTTCACTTATTATTACTATAAGCCACCCTGTATGCCTTTAATACAAGAAGCCACTTTTTTCCATCATGCTTATTCATTTGGTGTAGAACGCATCTTCAAACTTTTGCCCCCACCATGTAAGTTGTAGTATTTGTAGGCCTAGTATTTGTAAATTGTTATTCCAAGCTACAAATGGCCAAAAAAGAAATAGTCTCAGACTGTTGAACATTGCTGAGTTGTTCTACAAAATTGCCTATCTACTGATCAGATCTGTGTCCACTCCTTAAGAAACTAGGGGAAGTTTCCTTCTGACCAGGAAAGCAAACCCAGATGCCCACTGCATAAAGGGATCATCTCAGTCTGTTGCTTAAGAACCAGATGGCTTATATGGAAATTATCTTTATATAATGTTGTATCAGCTGCAGTGGCCATTTCACAACATGCACAAGGTAATGTCAAAACCAATAATACACAACACTCACATGTGTCCAGATTAGCATATTCCATTTATCTGAACTGTGAGAGGAAACCGGACTACTCAGTGCAAACCCATGTGGACAGAGGGAGGGCAAGAACACTCCACACAGGTGGAGCGTGAGGTCGGGATTGAACTAGCGATGCTACAGATGTGAGGTGACCGTGCTAACTACTAAGCCACCGTGCTGCCCCAGGTGGCTTACAGGGTCTGAACTCTTCGCTTCATTAAATATTACATGCTGAATTCAAGTGTCATCTGCAACAGAAAAGAGGACTTGGGGATGTTGGCCTGTGACATTCCTAAATGGTGCTCAGAACGGATACACATATTTGGAGTCATCTCCTTGTGAAAGTTAATTATTCCATATTTAGTCTACATCAGATACAGGGTATACATCAGGTCCAGGGTTTTTCTTTGCCATTGTTGCCTTTGGCTTGCTCATTATAGACAATCAGAATCCAATTTGTGACACTTGTTAATGCATCAATGTAAAGCTGCTTTGTGAGAAGGTCTATTGTAAAAAGCACTATGCAAATAAAAGTGAATTGATTTAAACTGAATCCTGTCCCTGTATCTGAAAAGCAACCCCATAGCATGATGCTGCCACCACCATGTTTCACTGTTGGGATTGTATAGGGCAGGTGATGAGCACTGTCTGTTAATTAATGCCAAAAGTTCAATCCTCCTTTCATCAGACCAGAGAATCTTATTTCTTATTGTCTGGGAGTCTTTCATGTGTTTTTCTGCAAGACTTTTTTGACTTCACATTTGCATTGACATGCACTGTGAGCTGTGAGGTCGTATATAGACAGGTGTGTGCCTTTCCTAATCAAGTCTAATCAGTTCATTTAAACACAACTGAACTCCAATGAAGTAGTAGAACAATCTCAAGAAAGATAAGAAGAAATGGACAGCTTGTTCGTTAAATATTAGTGTCACAGCAAAGGGTCTGACTACTTATGACCATGTGATATTTCAGTTTTTCTTTTTTAATAAATTTGCAAAAATATTGATGTCTGTTTTTTTTCTGTCAAGATGGGATGCTGAGTGTACAATAATGAGAAATAAAATGAACTTTTTTTTATTTTAGCAAATGGCTGCAGTGAAACAAAGAGTGATACGTTTAAAAGGGTCTGAATACTTTCCATTCCCTCTGTATATATTTAGGCTCTGGTGGGTTCTTACAATCAAGCTTCCATTGACAAACCCAGCACAACACCTTCTGGAGATTCCCCCTTCGGTATCTGTCCTAGGAACAATATGTAATCCTAAGAAATGGCAAAACAGCTTATGGTCATAATTCCCATTCCTCAATAGTTAGGAATATGGTAAAGGGTGGCAGAGAGATACTGAATTTAGAAATTTAGCACTTGAGCTAAATCTAATGCAAAAGACATCTAAGCCTAAAAGACAGGACACTCCTAGTCAAATTTGAAGAAGGTTCTTCTTCTCTGGAATTTAGTGCATATTTTTTACTCCTTATGCTTAGGCTCTTTGCATGTAACCCAAAAAGTTCTATTTCATATTCATCCATCCAAAATTGTTTTTTTTTGTCGAGTACGTTTCCATGCAGTGCTCGTTTTATAGAGCAGTTGCTTTCTTCTTGCAACCCTGCAGTCATCTTTAGTGTTCACATCTCTCAGTAATTAGGGATGTTTTAAAGGGGGGTCAAATGGGATAGATGATGCATTTATTATGGCAGAAGAGCAGCAGTGGAAAAATAATTACATGTGGCTTACAGTAATCCAATGGCTGGAAGTACAGTATAATGCAAAAGTTTGGACACCCCTGGCCAAATTACACATTTTATATATATCTTGGAGATGAAACCCAACAACAACTGCAGGGAGTGAAATTTGTCTACTTATTTTTCATTTAATTGTATTTTCACTTTATTTTGTATTTTATCTATAACTATAAATTATTCTTGGAAGAGACCCTTTACATTATATGTAACTCATTAAATATATATGAAATAAAAACTGCATTTTTATTGTTTTAACCAAACATTTGTAATGTATGATATAAACAGAACATTGCACTCTAAACCTTGCAGTTTTGGCCAAATAATCAGTTTTGCCTTGCAGCATGGTCACATTTTAGATATGTCATTAAGGGATATTTCATTAAGAGATATTTCATTTTAAAATATCTCCTACTTTTTGTGAGCAGTATATCTTGTGGGCAAAAGATTGCACTTCAGTTATATTACCTCCACTTATTTTGATGCTACCTCCTGCACATGTGCACCTCAATCAATTTAGGGGTTTGTTTAAGATAAATTAAGCACATTTAAAATAAATATTCCAATTGTAATAATATATAGTATGCTGGGACACTGGGTCACAATATCACTAAGTAGTGAAAACTACGGGAGGTGCCAAAATTCCAAATCACCTTAAATCCCATGCCGAGCTGGAAATCATTTTCAGCTCCTGAGTAAATCCATCTCACCGCTGGCTCCTACATAATCCTCTACCAATCATGCACTTTTTGGATTATGCTGTCTTGTAATTGCTTCTCAGATATTGTTTTTGCTTAATATGATATTTCAGTCTGGAGAAGGGGGCTTAGGAAAATGCAGGGCTCTCAAACAGCTGAAGAGAGGTGTACTGCTGCTACTAACAAACAACAGCAAATTGGTTTAAATTACAGCAATGATGGGCTTCTGGTTCTTCAGTCATATTCTGTTCGTATCATTTTAAGAAAGAAATGATAAGTACAAGCAATTTACTAAAAGTGTTTATAGTACTTTAAATAATAATAATTTGGTAAATAAGTTCAGTGAATTGGTACTGGGTTAGGTGTAAATTCTCTCTCTCTCTCTCTCTTTTGCTCATGTTTTCTATTTTCTAAAACTTCAATGCTTTACACATACTGGTTTTTAGTGGTGCTTCTGATAAAATGTTTTAAGGAAACAAATCCTGATAACTGAATTTCCCAAAATTTACAGATATGGAATTAATAATTAATAACTGAAAGGCCCAAGTGATATCAATAGGACAGATCAAACATTATAAATCACTAGTAAAGCTAGTTTGCTTGTAAACATTTTTTTGGTTAACGTCATTAGCAGTACTTAAGAAAACCAATATACTTATGTGTTCTGGCTTTCTTTCTTGGTTAGGCTGTGAGCTATTATTCAGGAAATATAATTATTCATTTGAACTATTAAAAACCAGAGGATAAAATTCCTTGTATGTACACACATACAGTGGTGCTAGAACGTTTGTGAACCCTTAGTTTTGTGACCTACAACATTATATTTTACACACATTTTATTTAACTATTTATTATATCTTTTTATTTATTTCGATAAATTATCCAATATTAAATTATTGAACATATTAAATATATATCTGTTAGTGGTTTAAGTATGCAAACTTTTGCTATCAGTATTCAATGTATCAGGTATGAGAACAAAACTCTGGAATGCTGGTGGGTATCACACAAGTGAGTAAGTGCTTCCACAATGTTTCTGTGGGATTAAGGTCAAAAATTTAAAACATTAAATTTAGTCTAACGGTAACTATTTTAGTAGAATGGCTAGAGTGCTTTGGGATCATTAGCTTGCTGCATGACCCATATTCTGTTGGTATTTAGTTCATGGGCAGATGTCCTGGCATTTTCCTTTAGAATGCAGAATTGGTTATTAAAGCCATCCTGACCCAGATGCAACAAAACATGCTCACACTATGATACTTTCAACACCATGTTTTACAGATTAATGCTCTTATTCTGGACTGCAGTGCGTTTCCCCCAGCCGTGACTCATTTAACCCCAAATGTTCTATTTTAGACCATCAAAAATGTTTGTACAATAACTTTCTGGATTGTCCATGTACTAAGCAACATTCTTTTTTGGACAGCAGTGGCCTTTTCCTTGCAACCTTGCCACAAACACAACATTGTTGTTCGGTGGACTCATGAAGATTAACATTAGCTAATGTGAGAGAGTTACTTAAGTTACTAAGTAAGTTACTTAGATCTGTAGATCTGAGTTCCATTGTCGTCTTGTTGACTGCATACATTGTAAAGAACAGAGTATGATAGATCCCTATTATTTAAACACACCCGATGCACTTGACATCTAATTCGAATTTGACATTAAATTTACCTACCATGCCTAGAAGTTCACATAATTTTGCAATGTACCATTGTATCAGTTTCCTGTAGTTAAAGCATTCACTAGTAACCCGTAGGCATTTTCATCTGTGGAGAGGATTTGGGTAGCCTCATAATAAACATTACAATCATCTGTGTTATAACCCTTCTCTTGAATTCAGATACAATAAGATGTAAACTGTACACTGTACATTCTATGACCAGTTTATTTGCCATTTTTTGAACCACCGAAAATATTTACTGATCAGGAGCACCCCACAAGCTTTGCCGTTAATGAGATGCACTGCCCTAATATCTGATTATAACCCATATATATCAAGGCCCTTCACAAGTCTTAGAAACCTGCCCATTTCTTCCAGATCAAACACATTGAGTAAGAGAACTGACTCTCTTCTTGCCTTCTAAATTATTCCATACTTTGATATTGATTCATTCACTTTCTGATTCGCGTATTCTAGTCAGGGTTGCCGGAATGCCTGTGTGTAACTGGCGACATGAAGCACAAGGCAGTAACAATATATGTCTATTATAATGGGGCTGTACAGTAATTTAATAAGATAAGTTGACAATGTGTCATTGGAATAATTATATATTTTAAGTTCTTCTCCCTTTTATATTACCCAACCTCAGGTTTGGACTTAAAGCTGGAGTCTAAGAAGGCCAATCAAGTGCATTCCAGGGCTGCTTCCTTACTGAAGAAGAAGTGTGCTGTGGACCACTGTATTGCTGGAGACTCCAATTATCACCAAGGTTCTAGTTCACTACAGAAAGCATGACATTCCTCCTAAAAATGGCTTGGTATTTCAGTGAATGCCAGTCACACTCAAGATTGCCAGATCCTGCAGCATAATAAATATCCCATCATGACTGATGTTTGCCTCACCTTTCTCGCATCTGACAAACCACTGATCTTAATAGCAAAAGATTAGCAGTTTTGTTCCTTCACTCTGTATTCAAATACTCTCTGGCATATTTTACTTGACTTTTCAAGTCAAGGAGTGGTCTTGAAATGGGATGCATGATGAAATTCTGAGCTTTCTGCTATGGCCAGACATGTTTCCTAATTTTCTGTTCAGTGCTTCCAGGGAAATCTCTAGGGACATTCAAGATCTTGGATATATCCTTATATCAATTGCCCCTTTGCACAATTGAATTTTATCCCCCTTTAGTTTTTGTGACAGTCCCTCGGCTTTTACTGCAGCTACAACACACCCTGAACATATCCCTTGGAAATGTTGTTATAACCGCATTACAGCTGATGCAAATTAACGGTCGTTATTGCATTTTCAATGGGTTTGTCATGTTTTAACCCAGTGCCAGTAGTTCTTATTAAAATATTATGTAGGTGTTGAATAGTTCTGACCAGGCAGTATTACCCAAGTATACTGATACTCTAAAACATTTAGTTATTTATTTTCTTTGTTCATTTGTTGTTTCATTCAATGGATTAATAATTTAAAACAAGTTCTAGCTCTTGAAAAATATGCAATAAGTATGCCTATTCATGCATATGCTTGTCTTCCGTAGCGTGCACATGCACACTAATTTGCTGCATTTGGCCATATTTATTAATTTGAATATGAATAAACATTATTATATTCTTAATTAGAACATGTCTGAAAAAAAATTACCATGCTAAGTGAAGCCATCTAAAACCATCTGCTTTGTTAACAGCACTTTATTGATCATTTTTACATTTGCACTCAACCATAAATATGCCACTGAAGGCAGGCCTGACATTTATGAAATCTGTTGGGGGTTTTTAGTATTGGTTTTATTAATGGTTAACTTTGGATTCATATTCCTTCAATATTACTGTATAATATGAAATTATCTAGTCTTTCATTTGCTTTTTTCAGTGCCCTCATCTAGACAAGAACAGGGAATGGGTGACACATTGGGCTCTTATTACAGTTAAATTGTACCTTAGCATGATGTAGCTTTTACATTTTCTGTTTAAATTAAATAATATTTAATTGAATTAATAGTCCTATCTGTTTAGATTAAAATGTACTATATCTTAATGTACTGTACATGTATCTTCATTCTGATTTTTTAATATGGCTTCACTTTACGACTGTATGATAATTTTATCAATTAATAGTCTTACACTGTGGGGCTAAAGTAAGAAATATGTCATTGTGAATAGTAAGATCTAAGATTTTAGTGGTTCTTCCTGTCCAGGCTAAACAATAGTTTTGTGGTGTTTAATTTGTATCTCTTGTCCAAAGTTTGTGACCTGCTGTGACACCGCAGATCATTTACCTGTGACACAGATCTGGCCCATGGTAATACAGATTATAGATCGACATGATGCAGTCAAAATACAGACAAAATACACAAAGCAGTTAGTAATGTTCGAATCACTACATGTAACTGATAAATACTTCTTGCAAAATGAGCACAGATTTAGTTTATCGACATTGACATAAGATGTTTATTATAGTGTATATACTATTAATTATTCTTGGTGGCATTCATTTTAGCAAATTAAATGATTAAGCATCTTGCTAAAGTATCACACCTTTCCTTCCCAGTAGACAGCACAGCCTGCTTGCAAAATCAGCTTTGAAGCCCCATACGCTCTATGAAACTCATGAGTCTATGGATGTCCATGTTAAAATAAAGTAACAAAATACTAATGCTAATTGGACAAACAGCTTTGAATATAGCATTCTGAACCACACCTGTATGCATGGGCTCTCTGTGTTTATTGGACATTGTTCACAAATATAGGTTGTATTTGATAACAGGATAATTCATTTTGAAATATCCCCCAATTTTTGTGAGCAGTATATTGGTCCTTCCTTGATGGATAGCTTTTATCATGATGATTGGTTAAACTCTCAAGGGGGCAGAACCTCGTAACTAGACATCACCCAGTACATAGGCAATCAAAAACATGAATGACTTCTCAGAGTACATTAAATCCATGGCAGTAAGTCTTACAGATTATTTATAATAGTCATAATTCAAAAAGCTAAAATAACAAAATGTTTAGTTTTTTTGTTTTGAAGTGTGCTATTATGTAAAATGTATTTGCATTAATTGCCTTTTGTCTTCCAAAATAAGAGTTGCATTACTGAGTCAGTCAAGAGAATACAAAGTGTTAAAAGTTGTGTCCGCATAGAACAAGGAATCGAGTACTACTCTTTCACTACAGAGCTACTCTCTGAATTTATTTACGGATAAAATCTGCCATGTCTGTATTTTTCTCCCTCTTCCAATGAAAAAAAAGATGTACCTCAACAAAATTGCTTCACCAAACTGCCTTGATCATTTTAGTATCCCCATGATTTTGATGCCTCACATTTAAAAACATGTTTTTGACTTCTTTGTATTAATCACGCCAACTAACTGCAACTCCCATGGAGCGATCTTGGAAGCATACTGCTATGACTGACTATTAAAAAATAAAAGAAGAAAAAGACCAATCTGTGTTTCTGTTCTATCTAAGTATAATGGTTATGTGATCTACTAATATGTATAATCTGATAAATGGTATTTAATAAACTGGTTACACATTATTATAATGTGTTGTGTATTGTAGTTCCCTGGTTGCTTGTGTTAGGTTTAGACCCAGCATGCTGACTATTATGACCTCAATATTTAAATCACTTTAATTGCCATTTTAACTGCTATCAGTACCCACTGTTAAAGACCATTAGCAAATTACACCACTTTATGATGTCAGACCACAGCTTTCACAAGTGATACATTGATTTTATACAGATTCAAGCACTGAAGAGGAAAATGTGAGTGTGCAAATTCACTGGGACAACCCAAACACATTTGTCATTATAACATTTGGCAGTTTCTATTATGTAGGAAAATTGGGGAAAATTGATTTCCATACATTCTGCATGTGCATTACTACTTGCTGTCCATTTCTGTTTTGCACTGTATTTCTCTCATTCACTCTTTTTCTGAACGTGCATGCATGTGTCTACAGTATCACATTTTTTGTGAGCAGTGTATTATATATTAATGATGTAGTGTGTGTGTCTGTACATGCATATATACACATATGTATATGTATGCCTGTATATATAGTGTTATGTATTATATATAAATATATTATGTTAGGTTTAAGATATACACTCACAGATCTTTTTATGATGTGCAACTCCTGGTTTCTACACTCGCTGTACATTTTATCTGTTCCACTTTCTATGTAGAATCATTTCTAGTTCTACAGTTACAGACTGCAGCCTATCTGTTTCTGTAGATACTTTGTTAGTTCCCTTTACTCTTTAAATCAATGGTCGGGACCCCCACAGGACCAGCACAAATCAGGTACTATTAGGGCTGTGGATCATTCTCAGTGGAGGGCGCAGTGGTGCAGTAGCTAGCACTGCAATCTCACAGCTTTGAATTTCCCTTCGATCCTGACGCTGGGTCTTGACTGTGTGGAGTTTGGTACTTAAGTTTCCTCCGACATTCCAAAGACTCATGTTAGGTTTTTTGGTGTTTCCAAAGTGCCCTGTGTGTGAGAGAGAGAGTATGTGCCCTACGGTGGATTGGTGCCCTGTCCACCTCACCCGGTATGATGGAATCAGGTTATATTAGACAGATATTACATACTGTTTTCAGAAGTAAGTGAAAAAAATTTAGCAAAAATACTGCAATGTATTTTAATAGTTCATATAAGAGTTAATGTTGCAGGATGTTGGAGGTTGAGAAGAGGACAAGAGCCAACTCATAATAGCAATTATTTCAAGAGAACTGTGGATGGTTGTCCGTGTGACAGTCTGGTGGACATGAGTCATAACAGGGCACAAAGACATTGCCACAGCTTGTGCTTTCCTCCTTGGCTTGATGTACGCATTAAACGTCAGCAACTCTAAATATCTCAGACATACCTTTGAAATATTTCAGAAAGCTTTTTGGACCTTGATGCTTTGAAGCTGTCAAACAAAGTCCAATGATTAACGAGCAAAATGTGGGTTTTAAAAGTCCTTTTAGGAAGACCTGCACTAAGAGGCATATTATCTTAAGTTTCAGAACTGTGAGAATTCTAAATTTCTAATGTGCCAGCCATTCTAGTTAGACAGGTTAAATCTTGAAAATTTGTTTTAGTAACATTTTAGTTTTGCCGTCCTTTTATAAAATATCATTATCTATTTTAACTACTTTATTGGGTTGTAGGAACTAAGAATTCAGCCATAGAAACAAAATTCATGAAAATAATTTGTAAAACAGTTTGCAAGACTTTGTCAAGTTCTGTAGTGAGATGTTTATATGTACATTTCAGCAGTGAACACATTTGAACTGTAAGAATACTAATAATTAAAATGTAATGTAGCGACAAACTTTTGTTCACTGACAATGGTTTTTGAAAGTTTTCCTGAGCCCATGTGGGCTAATGTCAGCTACAGAATGGTGTTGGTTTTTAATGTAGTGCTGCCTGAGGCATCAAAGGACACACCTGTGGAATTTTCCCAATAGGTGTTTTTTGAGCATTCCTCAACTTTTCCAGTCTTTTGTTGCCCTGTCCCATGTTATCCCGATGTTGTAGGTATCTAATTCCAAATGAGTGAATATTTGCAAAAAACAATAAAGTTTATTAGTTTGTCCCAACTTCATTGGAACTGGGGTTGTATAAGATTTTGGATATATTTACTTCAAAAAAATTTGCTGCCTTAATTTGGAGTACCTACAACTTCAGTGTCCATGAATATTTTTAGAATATTTTAGTATATATGATTGAGAATTTAAGTTTTGTTTGTGAATAATGCACAAAGGATGTCTTCTTGATACACAGGTCGTGTAGCCATTAGAAAATCACCAGGATTTCCATATACAAACTTATAATGCATAATGATGCATACTGCTACTATGAACTATCTGGGGAACATCTGTAAACATACTAATTCATGTAATTATATAACCAGCCAATTATGTGGAAGCAGTGCAATAAATACAATTTTCCAAAACCTTCAGGACTTGTTCACAGTGGTCTCAGTGATTCTGACTGTGGTATAATTTTAATGCCAGGTGGATTGGTTTAAGTATTTTTGTGTGTTCTTTGTCTGTAAATAACTGTCCTGGGAAAGAGAAATTGTCTATACATACAGTATATGCTGCATGTAATGCCAATTAATATAATGTTCCTAATAAGGTGCTCAGTGAGAGAATAATTGTCTATACATACGGTATATACTGCATGTAATGCCAATTAATATAATGTTCCAAATAAGGTGCTCAGTGAGAGAATAATTGTCTATACATACAGTATATACTGCATGTAATGCCAATTAATATGCTTCTAATAAGGTGTTCAGTGAGAAATTTTTGCTTGAGAAATTTTGACACAAGGAAGAAAACTATTTAAACTGAAGCTTAACACTGACAGGCTCAAAATAAATTATGTGATTCTCATCCAGCTACTACAAAGTAAAAATATAATCTTATGGAAATTTGTATATGGAAGTCAAATTGGAATTCTAAAGAATTACTGGTAAATATGCTTCTGTCATTTAAGACATTTTTCTCCTTTTCTCTTGTGGCATAAGCTTAGCATAAACTCCTTTCAAGGATTTATTACGATTTATAGTAAATATTCTCGTTTAACATATAATGTTAATTAATTGCCAGGTCAAGTGTTTATGCTGTAGAGAAAACTAGTGGTAATACTAATGCATAGTTTATTTATTTTGTATTGTGTATTTATCTTTGCTAATCTAGTTCATTTTCATAAATTGTTTTACACAGCATACAGCACTGTTATCCTGCTAGATTACAGAACCATGAAGCATATCATCACTGCAAGACTTCTGTGCACAATATTGTGAATGCTGCTATATTACATGGGATTTATGTGATGACAAGTTGACTGAAAAGTTGAAACTTTAATGAATTTACCCCATTGCTTTAATGACGTTGTGCACTTGAGCTAGCATGGACTGTGCACAATCTGATGTTGATTTCAGAATATTCTAAAGAAATAAACTGTTATTGTACTTGCCTATTTCTGTCTTTTAAGTGCCCCAGCAAATTCTTGATGTCATTTAGGTCAAGTTTTTCTTAAGGAAAGTCTGTGATTCAGCACACCTTGGTCTTCATAGGTTTGGCTTCCTGTAGTTGTTGCAAAACTTTGAGGTGTTTTTTTTCTCAGTACCATGCTACAGCCTGACCCATCCACAAAAGTACATGTTTATTATTAGTCTCATACAATTGGCTCCCAATATATGTGTACAATATAAGGGTAATATATTATGCTCCACAAATTCAAATCCAAAATAAGAAAACTTCGAGACAGTATGGAACATGCTGCTTTCTTAGCCTGTAACACATAAAATGGATCAGAGTTATTAAAACAATAAACAATAATAATGATAATAATTATTTGGTTTATAACAGGTGAAATCAGCAGGTGATTGGCATGGCAGCATTGATGTTGAATATACAGTGATATTTAAGAGCAACATATGATATAGTTTGTGTGATGCAGAGAATGCAAAACCACAGGTATGGTATGCATACTATACTGACCTCCCTGCACTGATCTGTCCCTATGTTTGGACAATTTTGGAAACAAAAATGTGATAATGACAACCCCATATATGTATACATGCCCGCTGGAAGAATGGCACAAAATATAATGGAAGATTTTTTGTTACCATTTTGTTAACTAAACAATACATGAAATATATGAGTTCATATTGTATGTAATTAAATAAAGGTCTGAGTAAATGTAAGAATGGTCCAAAGTTTGACATTTATATTATACTAAAGTGATTAAACAACAACGATCAAAACAACCACACTGGTGCAAACATTTAGCCAGCATGATCATGTTAGATTTCGTTCTTTACTTTTCCTATTCACCTACTTCGCTTTTTAGTAGTTTCCACTTTAAGATGTTAAATAGGTAAAAATGATTATTTCGTAATATGGTCCAATTATTTACGCTACACGTTATCGAAACCTGACAAACCAATCTCTCCCAGCAGGTTGCTAGGGGTGCAGTGAAAACTCCATGGTAATGTCAGTTGATAGGTCTAGTTTTCTGTAGCGGGTATACTAAACACGGCTGGGTGCGTATAGGCCACCTCACCCCTGTATCCGGCCATGTAGTCAGTTTCCGTGTCGCGAAATATAGCACTTCTCCGTAATTATTTCCAGCGCGAGAATTGAAATTCCCGAAGAAATCAAAAATGAATCGACTCGCTAAAAATCGTTCAAAGAAAACCGAGTCGCTCGTACCCGAGAATCGACTCGCAAACTTGACTCGCTTATGTAGTTCAAAAAGAACCGATTCGTCCGCATAGACGTAACGGGGGTGTGCGCGTATGTGGATCGATGGACGAACTGAGGCATGTGGATGAATTTAGATGTGACGGTAGGAGAAGGTTCAGATCGCCACATCCTCGGCAGGAAAACGCTTCCAGTCTCGTTTGATCTCTTACAGAAAGACTAAACACGCACAAATACGCGCGCGCTCGCACGCACCGTCAGGAGGTGCATTTCTGCAGTGCAGGACAGTCTGTTATTCTTGGACCGGGCTTTTTTGTTTTTGCTTTTTTCTTAATTTCCTAAGTGGAAATGAAAGCATGGATCATAAGACGGGACATCCGCGAGCTTCTAAAGTTTAACCTGCACGGATCGGTTGCGTAAAAGCAGGGTTACTCGGATTTAAACCAGTCGAAGTGAACAGCCGTCCAGTTGTCCTTTAGCATTTTTATTTGTTGTTTTCATGTCGATCCCGATCGAATTAAACAGGATCGGCATTTTTTCGGACATCCAGCACTGCTTCTTCCTTTCAAATTAGTCAGCTCGTTTTAGGAGGGAGGGGGCTGTTGGTCATCAACTTTGGGTGATGCCTGTCCGCCTGAGTGTGTGCGCCTGTGTTTCAGAGTGTGTGTGTCCTCCCCTTCGACCTGATCGCATTGAGCTTTAAGAGAGCGTCCTGCGGCTTGTTTTGCTGAACTTGTTGCACTCTTTGTACTGCGAAGAGAGTCGACAAAATCGCAATAATGTGAGTGACCTGCATGCTTCTGCTGTTATCTATATGTCTATGTATGCGTGTTAAATAAGTAAGCGCCCGAGGGACACTGCACTCACACGCATGATTTAGTTTACGTTATGAACGTAATTACTGGAACAAAATGTGAACACAGACAAAACTGAATGACAAATTGGGAAATGAAAAGAAACTCTCTAGCCTAAAACTCCTGCTGTTTAGTTCTAACGATGGCTCAAGGCACGCCTCTGATACAGAAGTGTTAAATTAACACCTATAACGGGGAATTAACTCTATCAGCGCCGAAGTAACAGTCAGAAAACCACTTGATATTCACGCGTGAACGAATATTTACAATGCCGGGTTAATGTGTAGTATTAAATGAGCACTTAGTGTTAATTAAATCTATTTGTGTCGAATTAAGGCATCATAGACTTCATCATGAATTTAATCAAATTCAGCACACCTGAATTTACACATAGAGCACTAAGTGGCAGTATATACCATAACACTTTATATAGTGTGCCCGATTAATGTACAGTATGCAATTAGCAGTTAGTGTTGATTTAATCTATATAATTCCAACATTATGAACTTTAATGCTGCACTGCTGAATCGACACATATAGCCTAAATAAGAATGTATGTATGTATGTATAATCACATTCACTATTAAATGTATTCCTACATAATTCTTACATGGTCTTAATACTGAGAGCTGACTTACAGTGCTAAGTGAATACATAGAGTTTAAATGCATTATACAGTGCAAAATGAACACATATGACATGACCTTTTTATTCAACTCCTACAAAAATGCATGATAACCTGATATTACTGGACGTGAATTAATTCACAGGGTCTGGTAGTAACATATACATCATTTGTTAACTTAGCACTTAAATAAATAAACACTGCAGTTTATCTTTAAGACTATAGGTTTTTTTCTGATTATGAATGTAAGAACTTCAGTCCACTTGGCAGCCTCTATATTGATACTGTAAAATCTTAGTACTTGACTCCCAAACTCTCAACCAGGTTCCAAACTACGTACATGTTCTATTATTATTATTATTATTATTATTATTATTATTATTATTATTTTCTATTTACCATAGTTGGTAAATAATTTAGAGTGCTAATTTATAAATTAAAGGAAAAACAACTAACAAATAACTAAGCTTAAAGGGCTTAATAAATAAGACAGAAATTCAGCAACATAAGCATTAACACGCTATTAAAATATCTCCTCTGAAAAGTGTGGGTGTAAATTTACTCCCTATGGAGTCATGTAAGATGTACAAGTTAACTGAACATTATTAATTCAGCACTGTAAGTGCTAAACAAAAAGTGTTAGCAGTCGTTTAAAACATAAACTTGTGGAGGTGTTCAGCATGGAATTCATTTCAGCACTGTTACTGAACAGCATACCTGGATGAATACAGCTGTTGCCCTTATGCACTGAACATTTGTTTAAAATGGGCTTTGCAGGCTTTAATTCATCCATTTTATATTTGACTCATGGGTTGTTTTCCTTATCTCAAGACTGACAGAGATTTATATTTGATAAAATAATGATTTCATTGGTGCACAGTGCAGAGTTTAGATATCATAATCTGACCTGCCTAATGCAGGTCAATCAGATTTCCACATTAGACTTTAATTGCATCAGAACTGGTGTGGAAGCTAAGCTCTGATCCCTGAAGCGCACTAAGCAAGAAGTACAAGCAAAGACAAGCCTAGCGTTACAAGGCGCCCTCTAGTGGTAGGGGTGACTAACCTGAAGCTATGTTCTCTAACATACTTAAACATTTTTTCATCTTATCATGATGAATGACTTGAATCGTCATTTAATAGATTTAAGAGATAGTCATATAATATTATTCTGGCTTTTAATACAACTTATTAGACTGTGTAGACAAAAAGTTAAGTTCGCTAGTAAGAACGAATAAAAAACATATTTCTTATTCCTTTCTTCAAACATGTCTAAAAGTAGTAGTGGAGTGTACAAAGCAAGCTGAGGTGTTGCTGTGTTGCTGTTGGTGTGGAAATGTGATTTAAACAGTTTAAACATCAGGAGAAGGGTGAGATTAAAAAATAAAATTATATATA
>JAUZST010000143.1:2600-16043 GCA_034779995.1 Parotocinclus haroldoi | reverse complement strand
TGTGTGTGTGTGTGTGTGTGTGTGTGTGTGTGTGTGTGTGTGTGTGTGTGTGTGTGTGTGTGTGTGTGTGTGCAAGCCTACTTGTTACTTCTTGCCTCTCAGGCTGCATGCCCACTCAGATCCAGAGAGAGCAAGCAGCTCAGTCTCTAGTCTTTTATCACAGAAAACATCTAAACCAATCACACAGCAGGTTTTTGGGCCAATCATTTTTTATTGATACATTCCTTAAATATTAAACATCATCCAAAGCCCACTGCAAAACTTGAAACACTAATGGTAGAAATCATTTTCTGAATGCATCACTAACAGGACCTTGCTAGGGTCCCTAAGCTAAGTGTTTTTTGGGACTCACTCAAAGCAACTGAGAAACACCTTGTGCATCATTAAACACAATGTTCAGCACTACCGTTAACTACAAAACATGTATATACTGTGTAACAAACTAACTAAGGAGCTGCCAGATTGATTGATGATACAAAAGTGCAATTCTTCATTTTGTGAACCAAATTCAAGATTGTTTGTAAAGAAAAGTCCTGTACAAAGTACACAGTACACACATAATCTAAGATGAAAAGGTGTGTTATATAAACTCTGGTATGATGCTTGACAGGCTTGGTTTACATCCTTGTGTGAAATTTGTTTTTCATTTGGGTGATCGACTGTACATGTCACCAGCAATAATGTTATAAGACTGTTCAGGTTCAGGGCTCAACACAGTCATCCAAATACATAAGCCAAGTCTGAGAACAAACTGCATAACTTTAACAAGGGAAAACTGAAGCGAGCCTGGATGCCACCTCATGATGAGGAGCAAAAGAAAGGTGTGTGTGTGTGTGTGTGTGTGTGTGTGTGTGTGTGTGTGTGTGTGTGTGTGAGTGTGTGTGTGTGTGTTTGTATGTGTGTGTACGTGTGTGTGTTTGTGTGTGTGTGTATGTGTTAGGGTCATCCAGTTCTCTGGTTCAGCTCATCAGTCCTCAACACACAAAACACATTCAACACCTTTATATAGGGCAGATTTTCCTGCTGCTTGTACAGCAAACAGGTCCAGCTAATCATAAATTAGGGGAGAAATCACAGTGTTCCTGCAAAATACAGGTCTAAGTCATGCTGCTCCTATTCTGTCAGAGCAGGACACAGGCTGTAGTGATGTTCATACTGCAGTGTACAGTATTAGCAATGCATAGCTGTAGATGGTACATGACTAATTTAGACTGGAACTGGGAAACCTTAGCAGGTTTTTCCGAACTCAAGTAAATTTAAGAAGGTTTGGGCAGAGTCCTGCAGAGTACAAATTTAGCATCCAGTCAGAGGCAGCTTACATTGCACTAATTAAATAAACTCCACAAATAAAACACAAGACATTAGTCTTAAAGCATGGGCCTTATGTTTGTCATGTCAATGACTTATATGGTATAAGAAAGTGAAAACACTATTGTATACAGAACGATCTGCATTATATAACAAATGTGTTATATTGAACTGCAGTTCATCACCTAAATAATATCTGGTCAGTAATGGTCCTGCAATCCTGTTGTTTTTAATTCATGAATAGGGTAGAGGGTGGTTAAGATAAATATATAGATGGATAGATCAGGCAGAGAATGCCAGCATCCTGCTGCTCTATAAAAGTGAAGGACTGATTGTGGTCCTCTTGCTCCTGAAGTCTACCACCATCTTCTTTTGTTTTGGACACATGCAGGAACAGATGGTTCCATGCAAATCACTCAGCAATGCTGTTCACAAGGTTTCTGTTCTCATCTTCCTGGTCATTTCTACACCCTGCCATCACAAGCATCAGAAATTTTCTGAAGGTGGCATAAGTCTGACCTGTGGACCTCAGTTCCTTGTAGTGCTGTGATGCTCCTGGCCAGACAATCAGATTAGTAGGCTAAGCATAATTATATTACCAACAAATTACCCTAATCACCTCTACTGCTGGTGAATCTAACAAAAAAGACTGTAGGTAAGCGGTACTTCTGCCCAGCAAGTGTTTTTGTTTTTATATAGTTTTATTTGAGGGATGCTGAGTGCTGAGTGCTCCAATGCCAACTTTATCCTGTCCCTTTAACCTTGCTGGATCAGTTTGCAGCTCTGATGCTTAATCAGTGCAGTGTAGGTAACTTAGGGGACCCAATCAAATTACATAGGAATTAACACAACCCACTGTGCTGATTTCAGTGATGTCTGTATTAACACACAGGTCAGAGATCCTGTCTAGGAACACTGACTGTCTCATTCTTACATCACCTTATACTGTAATATAGGCAGTGCCAACACACACCCACACAGCCCTACTAATATCCATGCCCATGGCAGCCAAATAGCCAGAATTATCCCTTTGCTTGTCTGTGTTTTCAATATGATACACACATACGCTCTAAAGGTTCGTTCAAGTGGACTTTGTCATATTTCGATTCCTGTTTATCAAACTTCAAAACAAACATCCTGGCTAAAATGAAACCGAAAGAGAGAGAAAACAAGAATTTTTGACCCATTTCTTTCAAGTGAGCTTTATGTGTCCCAAACACTAAATATGCTGTAGTAGTGCCCTGTTACATTAGCATTCCTTTATATACAGTTCTGTTCAGTACGGTTCAATTACAGTGATTATTTTGACTAAAACAGAGTTTTGTTTTTCTGCTGTAGTAACCCAAGAAAGTAAGCCTGAGCCCAGCAACTACCTGGTAAAGTGCACATTTTTAGTTTCAGAGGCAGGCACAGTCCCTCAGGAAGAAAATACAGGACAATATGAGTTCACCAAAGTAGTTAAACCATTTGCTTAACAGTTACATGAAATGGATACATTAAATAAACAAAATGTAAGTTAGATGTTACACTAATAGTTGATAATATTATTATTTATTATTGTAGAGAGTCTGTTAGTATTTTGAAAGATTGGAAGGATAACAAAATTTTAGGGTTTATGTGAATGTCAGGAAAATTTCCAAAAATCTCACATACACTGTCAGGACAGAGTTACATTTGGTGAAGTGTGTGTCCTGACTCTTCTAAACGTTCTATTCCAAAAATGAAATTTCTAAAGTAAAAATCAAAAGAGCCAACATTTTTCATTTTGGTTTCTGCAAGAAGGCCTTTAAGTATCAACATCATTAAGTAGTGACATTTAAAGTAAGCAACCATGTTTTGATACTAATGGTTCACACCACATTTAAGAAAAAAAATCATTTGGAGGCTGCAACTGAAGACTGATTGCGTCATAACTAGGCTGTCCCATTTTAAAGCTCCTTCATATGCATACATGAAAAGCCCCCATCTTTTCCATGGCAACGAGTGGATCCTTCATCAGCCAATATACCCCGAGGTTCATTGCGTGCCGGTGACGCTAACAAGAAATTCGCCTTACAACGGATTTTGAAGGATGCATCTCCTGAATTGGGACTCAGCTCAGGACGTTCTAGATATACATACTTGTATGTCAGAGGAACAGAACTCGAAAACTATTTATGATGCTAGTGAATTAATTCACTACAAAAGACTTAACTTTGATTATATGTAACTCTTTAAATAATTTTGGTGAGTTCTTACCGCTATCAAAATATTTTAGGTATAGGTTTTATGTATTGGATTAATCATGGATATAGCTATTGATGCTTATAAGATGTAAAGAAATAAAGGAACCCAGTATGTGACAAACATCGAAAGGCGCTGGAAAGAATGTGCCAAACGTCTCTGTTAAATGGAATGTTGTGCTTATGTTTAGCACTCAATGCAATTAAAAAAATATATTGTCCGAACTTTCCAAACACCAATAAAGCTATGAACATTGGACTGTTAATACTGGACAGCCGACACATAGCTATTCGTCAAAAAATCCCACAAACATCAGATTAAATCCATGCGACCAGAAAACACTAGGCCTCAATGATACTTCCATAACTTTAATTTTAGAAATCCATGCACTGAGGGCAATAAAGAAAATAAAGACAAAAACTCTTCTATCAGATGAGGCTGCTTTGATTAAAGCTTATGAAGAGACAGATTTGGCTTTGGCCAAATGGTCCTTTAATAAAAGGCTATTATGCCTGTGTGATTTTTAAGGAAGGGATACAGGAAGTATGCTGCCCTGTGCGCTCACATCCTTAATTACCCAGAAGCCCCTGGTACTGGACATTGCAGAGTTGTGAGTAGCAGTCTAAATGAAAGCAAGAGGATGTTGGGAGGAGGAGAAGGGAAAGCAGCAACAAAACAACAAAAGATGAGAGAGAGAGAGAGAGAGAGAGAGAGAGAGAGAGAGGGAGAGAGAGAGAGAAGGAAAAGGGACAGGAAAACAAAGTAAGTGCACTCATTAAAACCCATCTTATTGTCTTCCTGTCCTATCAGCCGGCATCAAAACCGTCCACAATCTAGATAGGGAACTACAAAGTGGATCCCGGGGCCTACAGAAGTGAGGTTTTGATCAGACTAATTAAAAGCCATTTTGTTTTAAACAAACAGACACAACTCTAATTGGCTCTTTTCCATAAGAAAGGGAAGATGTTGAAAGTGAAAGAATGAGCGAAGATCAGAGGGATGCTCTCAGGCAGTGGGCCTTCTGCACACCCCAACTCACCCACCAAAATCACCCACCCCCCCCCAACACACACACACACACACGCACACACACACACACACACACAAGCACATTCAAACAGCTATGCACGTGCGATTAGACCTGAATGCCATATACAGAATGACATACAAATGCTGCAAAGAAAATGAGTGTTGGGGGGCACAATGAAGTGATAGGATTATTGTGATTTATTAACTTCTGAATTAACTATTCAGAATACTGTAGGTATGTGACAGTGCTCCCCACTCTACAGCATTCTAACATAATGTAATAAGATACAAGAGAGAGGGAAGGAGAGAGAGAACCCAGGAAGTTCTACTGCAGCACAATGCTAAGCCTGCTATTAAAAGTATGAATGGTTATTAAAAGCTGGAACAAGATAGGGTTTCCCACTAATATATAATGGCTGTATGTCTCCTGTTATTTGAAAATTAATTATCTGAAAATTACAGTGAATATAGTACATACACATAATGATGTGTGACTGCTTTTGTAATACATACCAAAAATCATTCTCCCTAGATAATATTTCCAATCTTTGAGTCAATTTCTCACATGTATTCCCTACTAGAGTGATCATAATGTCTACGATCAACAACAACTCAGGTACTAAGGTGCCAGTTGTAGTTGTTGTAGTCAAGTTGTCAAGTCAAATTCTCAAATCCTGACCAAATTTGCATGAGACTACCAAGAGGTAGTACTAAGAATCAGTGTTAGACAGTGGTATAACAGTGTAAGCTGAATGCGAGTACATACACATTAAAATTACATAAAATTGCATCAACAGCAGACCAGTATTCAGTGAAGTCAGGTTTAAGACTATGTAAAAATGAAGTAAGAAAATAGAATATTCATACCACAATAGCACAAAAATAGCAGCACCCCAGAATGTATGACACTCAAGGCTTTGCAAAGCACCAAACAGGTGCATTGATTCATTGGAAGACATAATCCATACTGTTTTTCTTTCCCTGATGTCATAGTCACCAGAGATTGAATTATAAGGACAACAGGCACTATTACGACAAAATCCCCCACGCAGTCACACAGATTACATTACATTAGCTGCAGTTTGTCATCATTGTGTATCAACATTCAGTTATCTATATGATAATAGGAGAGAAATGAACTCTATGCTGCAGCCAGACAATGATGCAAGATGCAAAAAGCATACAGCCTAGAGACTCAATAATGCGCAATGAAATTTGCTCGATAGATGCCTTGAGTCTTTGTTTGTTCAGTTCTGAGACAATAAATGCTTCTTAACAAAGTGAGTCGCTCCTCATACATTGCCTGACTAGGGCATTTGTTGATGTATTTGTGCTAGCTTTATTTTTATGCACAGAGCAATTGTTAATGAGAAGAAGCACTGCTGATAACGAAAACCATGGCTTTTTTGTCCACAAATATATATACACAAACTCACCGGCCAAGTTCTATTAGCGTCACCTTGCTACTATCAGATTTACCAGGCCTCACTTTAACGTTCAGAACTGCCTTACTTCCTTTTCCTATTTCATTGTTATCTGGTGACTGTGGAGACCATTTGAGTACAGTGAACTCTTTGTCATGCTGTGCATTATCCTGATGGAAGTATCCATACAAAGATGGGTACACTGTGGTCATAAAGGTAAGGACAAGATTAGCAATACTACTCATGTGGGCTGTGATGTTTAAACAATGCTCACATGGTATTAAGGGGCCCAAAGAATGCCAAGAAAATTCCCTCCACACCAATACACCACCAACACCAGAATGAACCATTGCTACAAGGCAGGACAGATCAATGCTTTCATGTTGTTTACACCAAATTCTAACCATCAACCTGTTTTTCATCTTCTGCTGTCCAATTTAGGTAAGTTAATATGAATTGTAGATTGACTGTCCTGTTTATAGCTCACGGGAGTGGCACACAGTGTGATTTTCTGCTGCTGTAGCACATCTGCTTCAAGGTTCAACATGCTGTCCATTCAGAGATTCTCTTTTACATAACATATTGATAACAAGTGGTTACTTGAGTTACTTAAAGTTAAAGTTATTTTTTGAGTTACAGGAGTATGATGTAAGGATCAAATAAAAGATCTCTGGAGCTGGGGTGACTACACTATGCACATGCACTGCTGTGCCACAATAGCAGTTATATGTGAGTGGCTGTGTAAAATCAACTTGTCGTACCATTTTTGCATTTCTCAGGAATTGGAAATCAAAAATGCAATCACAGGCTATAGTGTTTAAATAGAAAACTAAATCCGATTTAATTCCATAAGCATAATTGATGTGGATTATTGCTGCCCTATTTGGCAGTCACACACAAAAAATGATTTATCTGCATTATCTGTTAACTGCTTTATCATGAGGCTATAAAGCACTTTGTGTGATGTGAAGCAACATGTGAAGTAAAAACAGGCAGACATCACATACAATCCTATATTAAGGACACACATTTCAATAAACTATCCTTGAAACAGTTTAAGTCACCCTTAAATTAAATCTATGAATAATGCCACCTCATAACATTAGGCCAAATTAAAAACTACTAATATATTATGTACGCTGTTGTTTTGTTAAATTTACATGTTTACATAAGTTGGATTTTAGTATCCGCATGCATGTTTAATGTGTAATTTCAAGGCCATAGTGTGAAGGAATTAGCTAAATTTGCAGTTTTATCAGAGTGTACAGTCATACTGGTCTACCAGCAATGGCAAAAATCCCAGTATAGAAATAAATCTCATCAGAAATGTGGGCAAAAGACAAAGTTGACAGACAGGGATAGCCGGCATGTTTCATAACTTGTGAATAAAAATGATTTTACTTCCAGGCAAGAATTGGCGCAGAGTGGCACGCAAGAGACCATTCTGCTCACAAATGGAGTTACAGTGGACAAAAAAGGACTGTTCATGACTGTAAACGTGTTATTCGGCCAGATTAATCTAGTTTCTGTCTGTATGTGAATGATGGTAGGAATCATAATCAACAAAGTCCTCAGGATGCCTTCAATGAGGACTGTGTAAAATGTGTGGTTCAAGCTGGAGGACTACATTTGAACCACAGTGCCTACCCAGAGCTGCTGGGCAATTGCCAATTGTCAATATCTTACCAAGGAATATAACAATCATATCCCTATATTCAAGAGCAACATTCAAGAGCAGTCACACATCTGGACTGGCCTGAAAACAAAACCCCAAATGTGACTCCACTAGAAAACCTGTAAGACTCCTTGGAATAAGGAGTAAGATTTCTGGGAACATATCCATGAAATCAGTCCGAACTGTGCAATTCTTTGATTAAAGAGTGGCTGAACAGTGACGTTGCCTACATCGAAAAACTTGTCCATACTAAATTGAATCTAGCTCTTATTCATGCTCTTAGAGTTAGTACATACTGTTGGTAGTACTACTGGTATGGTAGCAGAATACTCTTTTTTTGTGAGCTTACTTTTCATCAATTCATTATCGCTGCAGTTAATTTAGCAGCAACTTTCTTCTATATTTATGCTATTTAGCAGAGCCCACTATTATTAAAGACAACCAAAACTTTAACACAATCTGTACTGACTACAGTACATTGTCAAACTGACACTCCAGTCATAATAATAAAAAAATAATACATTGTATAATAATTAAGGCTAGTTAACTAGCTTGCTTTGTTTACCAGAACATTGGCATTTTTCCATTGGTGTCTTGATTTGCTTGATTATAGCAATTTATAACAATGTAACATATTATGTTCATTAGTGATAACACATAGCTAAGAAGCAGCTCAACGTGGAGGCAAGAGCAATCTGTAGATCTGCAGTCTACATTTCCTGAGGACCTGTGTTCGAATAAGGTCAGGTGGTGTGGTTACGAGACCCTGCATTGGAATGGCTTTCCATCCAATGAGCACTTTTACCTGCACCCAATGAATTTCGGGATAGGTGGCAGATCCCTTGTGACCCTTATCAAGGTAGGTGGAGTCAAAACAAGTAGTATCTTGATATGCAGATATTTTGTGTTCAGATGTGTCATCAAAAGAAGACCTTATTCTCATGCAAGCCTGTGTACCCATTACCTGGGTTTCCATCCACTTATATCCAGCCAGATTACATTTTCCAAAATTCAACAATAGCAACACATATTAATAGATCATTCTTTTATCACACATTGTTTGCTCTGTGTCTTTTATGCTAGCAAACAAAATCAGCAGACCATTAGGAGGCCAGACCAGACAGAAAGATGGGCAACAAAAGGATTTCATTTTTACTTGGCTCATAAGACATATTATTAATCCAATTTTTCAAATACGCTCTGAGATGTGGCAGAATAGAAAGAGAACGAGTGCAAGGCATCCAGCAAATTAATGAGGTAAACGTAATGATCTGAGATGATCAAAGGCAATCGGTGTTGAGCTAGCATATGCCACCAATTAGTAAAATAAGCCCAGGAATGGGCTAAAATATGCACCACGGTAACAGATGAAAAGACAGGGTCAGTGAGAATGCACTAATTTCTCTAAATGAAACACTCGGGAGTAGGCAGTGGTTAAGGTAGACGCCGAGCTAAAAGTCAGTATCCCAGAAGACCAACAATGAAGAGCTTTGTTTCAGATACTCAGTACAATGAGTAATGTAAATGACATCATGAAAGAAAGTTTCCAGATACAGCATGACTTGGATTGTGCTACGTACAAAGAGAAATATGTAAATGAGTCTTAATGGACTAGCTTTGACATGTGGAAAACCTTTGCTAACTGTTATCTCATAGCTTAATTTTTTTGGGTCATATTATCACAACAGTGCAAAAATAATTTAAAAAGACGATCTTATGAAAATTATGGAAACAACATTTATGAGATTTAATGTGAAATAATTTAATTGAATATTTTAACATTAGGTATTCAGCCTAAAATTATTTACATAGAGGTGTTTTAATCTGCAAATTCAACAATTGTCATATAGTCTGGTACTTTTAATAAAGGTATAACAACAGACTAAACAGTTTAATAATTAGAATAGATTATTTAAATGATTTTCAATGATAATTTAAGTGGTAATTTAAAAACTTTGAATTAAAAGAAAAAGCAATCTTCCCTGCTTTGCATTTTTATTGTCTTGTTTGATGTGAATGTTACGAAAACAAAAAGAAACAAAGAGAAATTACTACAGAGACCCCTTCATGTTAATGCGCTTATACATCTCTTAAATGACCAGTGACCAATGAGCATTGTTTGTAGCAATAAAAAGCATTCATCTTCACCTCAATTGATCAAAGTGTTGACCAGTAGCACATGCATGACCAGTTTATTTTTACCTACAAACCTTTCAGTCGGCTGTTGTAGGTGTTGTCACATACACTATGGCTATCATCACGACAGCATACGCCCCCATATTTTTTGCATACAGGAAGTATTTAATGACAGATGTAGTGTGATGCTGCAGTTTTGCAGTTTTAGTGTGATAAAAGTCCTATGTTGGGTTGAAAAGCAAACGGCCATTTTATAATTCAGTGTCCTATAGTTTTCTCTAAAATTATACTCTGTGTTATTTTTATTATTTTATTTTTAAATATGTACTATATTAATATGTTAATATTGATTTTGTTTCTGTTTATTTCAACCATTACTATGAACGTTTTAATTATATAACTCGGTTAAGTCATACATTAACACCATACATCATACACCAAAGTCGACCAAGGAGGATGGGTCCCTTTCTGAGTCTTGGTCCTGTCAGGACCAATGTTTATACTTTATAATGTTTAGGGAGTTTTTGTAATTGGCTTTATAATTTAGAAGACAATCTAAAATTATAAACTGCTTTTGGACAATGATCCATTGTAAAATGTACCATAGAAATAAAGCTGACAACTTAACTAAACAGGGCAACAATCCATAGTAGGGTACACACTCACACATGTTCTCCCCATGTCCATGTGGGCTTACTTCAGGTATTCAAATTTCTTCCCACAGTCCAAAGACATGCTTTGTACTCATACAATGACAATGACAATTAGGATATCTTATCTTATCTTATTAATTAGGATATTTGCATTAAAGATATTAAAGATATTTGCATCTTATCTTATCTTATTAATTAGGATATTTGCATTAAACAGAGCCAAATCTGCTTTGAGGTCTCAGACACAGACACTTAATGATGTTTGTACATTTCTGAGAGTCTATGGTGTGTTTGTAAAGCAACTCCTTTAAATATATGAAAGATTACACTCATTGGACAAATTGCTTTCAACATGTCATTTTGACACACAGCCACATGTGCAGGCCTTTCTGGTAGTCATTGGGGTCTGAGCAGGTGTTTAATGGACAGTGCAATTTTGTTTGTCCCACCTTGAAGCATGGTTTCTCTGGATTGATGACTGGGTGACCACTCAAAGTGAACTAGAAATACAGAACATACCATAACGTAACTGCCCCTTCAAACTTGAGTAAATCAGTGCCATAACACATGCAACTGTATGTACAATAACATACTATGCATACTCCTAATGCAAATATACCTGGATGACAAACTACATACTACTAAATAAGTCTTACAAATTATATACAATCTGTAAATTTAGATAAAAGATAAAAGATGTGTTATTATATGAAAAGGGTTTGTATTGGGCAATGCAACTAACAGAAGCTCCACTGGAAGCATATAAGGATCTCTGATTTATGAGTATGCTACTGCTAGTCAGTATCATGATCTTGTCTTAATAAATGTGTTTCTGCTATTTTAAGAACCACTGATGCTTTGGTATACACTGTATATGATTATCAGGTTGTTAAATAAATTACAATAGTTCAATCATTCCAGCAGGATTGGATCAATGTCATCACAGTTTTCTGCCTTTTATTTTCGTTTATTCGTAATATTCATTTTTACAAAATGAAATAAATTGTGGGATGCAGTACGCAATGTAGGGTAAGTTTGGCCCGGGTAGTATGTCATTCGGGAATATTTGCATTAGGAGTATGCATAAGTATGTTATTCTAAATACGCTATGTGCTATGACTGTAGTGGAGATAAATTCTTCAGCCACCAATCAACCCAGAGTGCAGATAATACTGTCCGATCAGAGACCCATATAGACTAAATTAGAGCAAAGAGTGTGCACTACAAAGACAGATATGTTATGACACAGTTGTGCTGACACACAGACCAAAGCCATTAGAGCTGTGTGGCCCAAACACACGGCCAGCCTGCTGCTGTCTGAGCACTTGGTTCAAACCTATCCCCAAAAAAAGCACTTGCTTTGTTCTTCTCTGTGTGTTTGTGTGGTTTTTTTTTGTGATAATGATGTCCTGTCCCAGTTTTTCCTTATGTACAGAAGCATTTGACTTAAATGCCAAAATGCAAACAGAATACACTTGGCAAGCGGTTCTCCTGAGAAGAGGGAGATGGTAAGAAAAGAAGACTCATTCAATTTGCCAACAATTGAATATTTTATGGTTTTTTAAAGAAAGTTAGAGAGTCTTTCATCCATTTTAATCCTGACCTCAAAATGGGTATTTTGATTTGCAATTTATTTTTACCATTCTCTAAGCCAGTTTCTCAATGGCTAAGAAGAGACAATGTTAGGACAAGCCTCTTAAGCCCATTAGCCTTATAATTCA
Source organism: Parotocinclus haroldoi (assembly GCA_034779995.1). Taxonomy (NCBI): domain Eukaryota; kingdom Metazoa; phylum Chordata; class Actinopteri; order Siluriformes; family Loricariidae; genus Parotocinclus; species Parotocinclus haroldoi. The sequence goes on along the minus strand of JAUZST010000143.1, from coordinate 3,874 downwards.
TATGTCTTGGCAAATGCTATTCAGTGTGGTCCAAGATCTGCAAGCACTGTGTTTCTGTCACCTTGAGAGGTGGGAGTAGATGTAAGCTTATGTTTTCCCAGTTTGTAGGGAAGGGATAAGAGTGAGAGAGCCAGAATATGAGAGAGAGAGAGAGAGAGAGAGAGAGAGAGAGAGAGAGAGAGAGAGAGAGAGAGAGAGAGAGAGAGAGAGAGAGAGAATTAGGAAATGAAAGTATGCCCAACCAAGCTTCCACGTGTTGTGGAATTTGGTTACCATTTTCTGTCCTATTATCAAGGAATATTTAAAACAAATGGCATGGATGAACAAAAAAAACAAATCCTGATCCTACCTCACTTATAAATACAAACACACACATGAACTGTAGGATAATTAAATTTACTTCCACACTTAACTCAAACCTTAGCCTCAGCAATCAAAATAAATTATTTTGGCCCCTTTGTTTTTCATCTACTTTATACCATATACACTATACCATCTTTATTACTGAACACGCTGCAGAAGGTATTAAATTATAAACTATTTTGTCATTTTAAATGCTTCAGTGGCCATGTGCTTTAAAACATAAAACACAAAAAAGCAAATGACTGCCCATTTACTCCTCCTCCTCCTCCTACAGCAACTACTACTACCAATAATAATAATAATAATAATAATAAATAATATAGCATAGCAAGAAGGTCCCGAGTTCAATACCAGGGTGGAGTGGCCTGGGTCCTTTCTGCGTGAATGTGTGGAGTCTGCATGTTCTCCAGGTTTCTGTGCAGGTGTACTCCAGGTACTCTGGTTTCCTCCCACAGTCAAAATACATGCGCATTAGGTTAACTGGTGTCTCTAAAACTGGGCCCTTACTGTTTGCCTGTGTGTCTGTGTGCCCTACAATGGATTGGCGCCCCGTCTAGGGTTGTTCCTGCCCTTGCAAACAGAGTTGTCTGGTGGGCAGCGGCTGGCCCATGAACCCGTGTGGAAGTGGAAGTTAATGGATGGATGGAATATGGCACATGCCGAAGGCACTAGTGGTTAGCGCTGATGGTTACAGCTCCAGAGATCCCTGATTAGATTCCTGTTTGCATGATGTCCCTATGTAGGTTTGTTCTAGCTACACCATACTCTCCCACATTCCAAACACATGCTGATGTCAACTTATGTCTCTACAGTGCCAGTGTGTGTGTGTGTGTGTCCGCATGGATGAAGGAACATCACCTTCAGCTAAACCTCTCTAAGACTGAACTTTTGGTTATACCAGCGAAACCATC
>JAUZST010000142.1:0-31883 GCA_034779995.1 Parotocinclus haroldoi | reverse complement strand
CATTCAAGAAAAACTGATAACATGGGTAAACAATAGAAAGCATCATTACACACTTCAGGCCTGGTGAGCACACTGACTACCAAAATTGTTTATGAAATTATTAGGAAGAAAGGAATGCCTCATTCTGTCCTAGAGATGAGTACTGATTTATAACAACAGCAATACGGATGCTGCTTATTAATACTGTTATTGATACAATCATCCACAATTTAGTGCAAAAAAGCTTAAAAACTAATATAGTGAGTTCCTACTGAGCCTATCTAGCAGTTAGCTATTTATGCTATAGTAACTGTACCTATACCAAGCATATCTAAACCAAGTGGACTCCACTGCAAACCTAAACTCCACAGTCCTGACATTCTGCTCTGTCATTTTTTATCTTCTAGCAAGGGAGAGTGGATTGGGCTGGTTTAAACATGCACGCTGTCCACTGACACAAATGTGGTTGTTCCTTGAATTAGGCTGCCTATGGTATTATACTCTTTGAAAAAATAGCACTCTTTGAAATTCAACTCATTGAAATATCAGATTGCTGCATAACTCGGCATGCAGTTATATACATATCTCAGGCAGATATATAAATCATTGCAGGTGCGTTAAATTAGACAATGGGGTATACTTTTGGGTATTGTGCCTCTTAATGAAAAATCACTGACAAATAACCCACCAGTAGAGAGGATCGTTTGATCTGCCGACAAGCACAAGCAGCTCCCACAGTTGCATTGTCCACCATCCAGACACATATGTCACCTTAACTACACACCTTTGTCTCTACACAGACCTTTTTATAGAGTTCGCTTGCAGTGGTGTTGAGAATGAGAAACCTGGTCTATTTCAGAATGGAACTGTAGTGTCTTAGCAATACATCCAAGTTATGTTTGGGATCCGGGTATGTAGGCCTTGTTGTGAGCCCTTCAATCCTCCCTTTGATCTAGGGGGGCATCACATACAACAGTCACCTGGTAGTGATACAAGGGGCACTAACAACTCAGTGATGCGTACAGTACTTCCTGAGGCCAAATGCGTTGCGTCTCATGGCAGGGATTCCAACTGACATTTTTTAGCATGTTAAAACAGGTTGAGACATTTCCAGGAATGTCTCCACCAAATTCCAGAACTTCTTTGGCCTGTTCTGTCGCCAGATTCGGCAAGCTATAGCTTCATTCACATTAAGCCACATTGCTCAAATCAGATTTTTTTGCTCAGATTGGATTTGGCTATCAGGATGATTCACATTCACAACGTAAGTGACCTGTATCTTTCTGTAATGTGAACAAATCTGTCCCTGAAACATCTCACGTGTGATACGTATATACACGTCGCCATTGTCACCGAAACAAATAACGCCATATTTGCGAGACGACTTAAAGTGCAGAGACTTAATGCAGCTCATATGTGGAACAGATTTGATCAGATTTAATCAGATTTGAGTCACTTCATCCTAGTAATGTGAACGTAGCCTATGAGTATGCAGGACCTACAGACCCAGCTGCAACATCAGTTGGCAAACGTGCAGCATGTATGCCTTCATATCAAACTGTCACTGTACATATCACCATGTACCCAGGCCAAACAGGGTACTAGAGCATCCTTTCAATTGAACATTTCCCATCAAAAAAACATCCTTTCACTCTAATATTGTAATCACTCACGTAACACATTCACTCTGATACACATTTTTATTTAATCCAATCAGCTTCTTCTTGCTGTATTTGACAATGACTGCACGTAGGGACATCAATTAGAGGTACTTAAAATCAATACTAACTGTGCCCTCAGTTAAAAACTAAATGGAGGACTTCTTTTTATAACGATGCAAGTGTCACCTTGACCAGATGAGGTTAAGACAGTCACATTTTTAGTTTGGAAAACCCATCAGCATCAGAGTCAAAACGCTGCACTGCTTCAGATTTACAAACTGTTGCATTTTTGTTTCATGGGGCTGCTGGTATTAACCACTTTGCGTACAACTATCTTTTAACATATACTGACTTCACCTGCATTTTCATGACATTTAGTAGAATGAATCCATACCATTTCAACTATAACTGGAGAGCACAGAATGATGCTCTGTACTGTAAATGGTTAAAGCACATATAGCAGAGCCTCCTGCTGATTCAATCTAAAACCATTCATTCAAAAAAATCTCAGCTAGGTCAGAATGAATTGACATTACATAAATAAAGAGCAGCACCATTTTTCCGAGATAGGCACTGACCTGTCAGGTACTGGTACAAATGTAGTAGCAGTTCTCATAACCCATCCCAATATAAAGTGAGTTCTAAAGCACATACCAAATTATCAGTTATATCCAACCCCTTATTTGCTTTTTACCCATTAGGTAGTAATGTTTTGCATAACTGTTTCTCAGCATTAGCCAATTTCCCACATGTGTTGTTCATCCTAACAAGTGCTATTATAAAAAAATATTCCCTCTCTCACGTATTATACTGCTGTCTAACTAGCTGAAAATGCTTTTTCTCTGCGCCAAATGTTGTATGCGGACATTTCTAATGTCTTCCATATTCTTATTAGAATTCTGGCTTCTGTATGTGTTCCATAACAGTCTAGTTATATATATATACTGACAATTTAAAATAAATGCTAATTCTTAAACCAGTGTTACAGTATGGTACTACTACTTAAATGTCGTGAATATTGTAAGGTGATAAACTTTGGTATGTTCTTGGTATGACTCTTGGTATGTTTAATTATTGCTGTTTGTGGTAAAACAACATGTAAGGAAACCTGCAATAATTCAGCAATAATGCAGTATACCTTCAGTACCAGACCGTGTTCTGTCAAAATGAAGACATTGCAAAACATGCTAGTTGTCATTTATTGTTGTATTTGTGGACTGCTGTTAAATATTTTGACATCCATATATTAATTTGAAGTCAAGGCTAAATTAATGAGGTCCAACACCACTTTAACAAGATGTAGCTAAAGATGTACATATGTACACAATCACATATGTATGTCGATGGTGTCACTATGGCACAATCTTTTTAAGAATTGTTTTGGGTTCATTAGTGTAATTCCCAGAAAATGATAAAATGGTTCAGGTTCACATCACACACTTGGGTATTCAACATTTTGCATACAAGATTAGACAAAGGAAATGCACAAATGGAGATAAAGGAACAACATAAGTGAAAAGTCTTCAGTACCTTTAAAGACTCCACTACTTCGGTCAGTAATGGGAGCTTTACTTTGAACAGGCTGTGAGTCTGGGTTGTAGAAGAACTTCTCATTGCACATGTTGCCTTCACAGCAGCAGAAGAACACATCCGGGTCCTCTTTCCTCTCTATACACTCCGTGCTGAGAGACAAAACAGAAAAACACTGTATGATGATCTTATACATCACTCTTTTGTAACAACTGACAAATGTAAAACGTAATTTATCTTAATTAGTGTGCTTCCACCCCATGTTCCATTTTCTTCATCAATTAAAAAGCAGCAGTGCAATTATTATGCAAGTACTGTCAATCAAGAAACTTATAACAATCAGTTATTGAAAATACTGAAAAATAGCAGCACGGAAAATGGTACATCGTTTTTAAGAGTTACAATACATTGAATTTGAGTCTAGGAATGGAACTGACAAGAACTCTGCAGGTGTCCTGTGCAATGTCATCTTGTGTCATAAAAATTAGTAAATTTATTTATACGTAAATTCTGCATTCCGTTCCTTTAAAAAATGGTCTGTGACTCTATTGTACCAAGTAGGCGTCTTTTCCAGGGACTTGACCAGTGTCCTCTTAATAGCCAGCAAAGCCAGGCTGCTTAAATGGCTTTGGCCCTTTGTGTTGGGGATATAAGACTTAAGCCTTTTTTAAACAGGAGAAAAGCATTTCTACACCTGCAGATGTAGCTCTAATTGTTACCACTAACAATACCAATTTGTACAGCTGAGGCCTTGCACTGTCCAGCAATGACAACAACAATAAAGAAACGATATTAAACTTGCACACGGCAGTGTTGAAATTATGTTAAAGTGGCACAAGGAAATACTACGAGTGTGTTTTATTTACAATGTAAGAGATAAACAATGGTCAAGTAATTTCACCATGCAAATACCATTTAATAAGTTGCAGTTTGTCTTTCAACTTAATTTGCAAAATCCATGGCAGGACTAAGCTCCCAATGAACAAATGACAGTGTATATCTCAAAATAGCTATCTGTCAAAACAAGATTTTTTCGACTGATCCTCCAATCACAACGTGGACGCTTAGCATCCAGACACTGAGCATCCAGAGGTGGGACAAAATTGTGGTATTTATCCAGTGACCATTGAGTGTTGAGGCAATTTTTAAACACTGTTCAATGCTAGTAATTAACAACGCAATTGTAGTCAATGAAATGTCAACACAACTGTACATATTTGACCATTTAACCTAAGCCTCCCTTGCAGTCTTCAAGAAATCACAGTCCGGTCCTGTGGTATCTGGTTTAATTCCTTTACGCTGCAAGCTGAGGCCTCCATAGATCAAAATCTAGTGCATGAAAGAAATGCTTGATTGGACTGAGATATTTAGAAACTGGCCAAGTCAACACTTTGAAATCCTCTTCGTGCTCAAACCATTTTCGAATAATTACTGCAGCATAGCAGTGTGTACAATCCTGCTAAAAAAGGTCACTGTCATCAGGAACATATATCAATACCAGTTCCATGAAGGAATGTACTTGACCTGCTAAAATGCTGACGTGGGGATCAAAGTAGCATCCACATAAATGCCCAGACCCAAGGTTTCCCAAAAAAATTTAATAAATAAAAAAATTGCCCAGACTCTTACACTGTCAGTTATATTCCCTTCACATGTCAGTGATTTTAACATTGTGGGTGATTGCTTTGTTTATAGAGGTAAATGGGGGTAAATAAATGTATTTTATTTAAAGAGGATGGAGTTTTGTATCTGTGTAAGGTTCAATAATAATTTTTGTGCATCTTTGCAGAGGGTGACAAGAAATTTGAATTATAATATATATATATATATATATATATAATTATATATATTTTTAAATAATATAATTAATATTAAAATAATTATTTTATATTATAATATTAATTATTTTTAAAACAATTATTTTTTAAATATACATATACATATAAATACATTACTATACATTATACTTGAAATAAAAGGTTTTCTGCTGTGAAAACCCTAGCCAATAGTCAATACAGAAATAAATGACATAAGACAAGACAAATATAGTTTGTTAAACAAACACTATTATGGTTTTAAACAAGATCAGATCACAATGTGCTGCTCAGATGAGTATAGATTACCAGAGCAAATAAACACTAATGGTACACGTATGTCTACAAACAATAAGCGGGTCACATTCCAGAAGCTTTCTTTTTTAGATAAGAGCTGTACGAGAAGAGAGTAAGAAACGAGACTGTTAACTTTCCATTATGCATGCACCATCTAGTTCTAACATGGGGCAAGGTAGACAGGTTCAGCAGCATGCTAGGGCAAGAGCTCCAGGCACACCAAGACACCTTTCTGCTGGGCTTTTTGCCACTTTTTTTTTCTGATGGACAGAAAAGGATGAGTGCATTTTGCCTCAGTGCCTAATGAGAGAGGAGATGGAACAGGGTTCAGATCAAACTCTGACAGGAAAACGTGTTGACACAAGGCAGCAATGCCTTCAGTAAGGCCAAACTGTCTGACTGTCAGTCTGATGAAATGAAATGTTGAAATAAAATAATTTAAATTTATTAATATTAATAAAAACTGTAAGCTGTGACTTTTGCTCATCATTTCATTTACCATGTGTAAGACTTTTGGTTCTCGTGACAGTAACAAACCTTAATGCCAGAACTTTTAGGGGTTACACAGGATGACAGATTATTTGCATCATTGTCCCAAAATATAAATAAATGGAAAGCGTGGCCATTATAGACTATCTGTCAAAATTCAGCTGTCATACAGTCTCTTCTTTTTGAATGTCCACATTTGTAATTATGAAAAGTGAATCTGAATTTAAAAACTATGCAACCCTAGCACATAACATATTTAACACATCACATCATTTGCTTAAAAACTACTGGAATTATTTTTAAACATTGTAATTCTTACAAAACAGTAAGTTCTTAGTGAACAAAACAAGTTAAAGCAACACCTTTACAGTGGAAATAGTTCAAGTGGCATGCATTATTTATCATATATACTCTGGCTCGAACATGCCTCATTCATTTGCCTTGCCAGAACACCCTCCGAAAACCACTGGTTTTCGTAATGATATATTGATCTATTTATTAGAATACAGCCGGAAAATACAGGAAATCTCTATGCATATTAAAACACTAAGAGGAGAATTTTGTTGAATATTGTTGTTTTTACCTTGCATGAGTTGTTTGCGCATGCTTAGAGTTTTGCAGACTGTTTTTGGTGTGTTCTTGTGGCAGTGTCACAGCGCCACCAATGGGCCCGGTATACATACTACAGCGGTGCTGTGTGCATCTGTGTGGGCTGACTTTTTTTTAAATATATAATTTTTGCTGTCTTTATGGAAATTGTTTTCAAGACGATACCGTTTTCGTCTTTGTGTGGACAGGGCCTAAAATGCTACAGTAGCAAGAATTTTGTGTGATCTCCCCTTTCACTTGAGCATCCAGAAGCTTCAATGGGATACCAAGTTGATCTACCGTCTAAAGAAGCTTAGTCAGAATTGTTTATATTTGAAGGGTAGCATGTGCAACACACATCAGTGGAAAATAGTAGTATGGAATGACAAATCTAAGTTTGTTTATAGACATGTCATTATACCATTGCTAAAACAACAGATGTAATGGTGGCCAAACCTTGATCATGTGTGCAATTTGGCAACAAATTGCCAAGTTTTTATTCAGTTTCCGTCATGCATTGATAACTTGGTTATTCTAAATCAAATGTTAACTGGTCAACTAAACTAAACTAAACTGTCCAACATAGTGTTTTACGTATTTTGCACAGACATACTACAGTCAAATTAAGATTTATAACTGATAAGAGCAGTGGTACTGATAACATACATTTTTGTCAAACAAAACTGATTATGCCAAACTATTATATAAAAATATTGAATCGATTGTTCTGAACTTTTTATATCAAATGTCAGACATATGAAGGTCAACACACATCTAATTTCATTTGTGGATGCTTAAGGTTAATGAATGAATACAATAAATGTGGTCCATTATCACCTCATAGTTATACATAAAGCCATGGGTAACCATTAAAAGCATTTAGCACACACTTATTCAGAGTTCACTTAAAGCTACTTAATACAACCCAAGCAACAGTGAGATAAAGGCCCAACAGTGGCAGCTGTGATGGGAACAATGAATGTTCTTGTCAGTGGTCCAGCACCATATCCACCGAGCCAGCACAGTCCCATTCAGTATAGTGGATGATATTTACATGCTACTGCTGTAACTATTTAAGATTTCCTTACTCATATGTATTGCCAGACCTGCTCAAATAACTAATAATAGCACTAGAGCATTTGACGTGTTACAGACTTTACCTGTCATAGCAGTTTACGTCATCAAGCCAGCAACCTTGCTTCACCACTGCTATGCTCCCGGAGAGATTTCGCCATGTAGCAAAGCAGTGCAACCGCTTGTCCTTATCTCCCACACAGGCTTCAGTGCTGCTGCGGTTCCCCTGCTGCTCCAAGCTCGGACTGTAGTTGTAGAGCACGCATTCGCGTGTCTCGGAGTGTCCCAGGATGGCACCTGTGAATGAATGCAAAGAGGACATTAATATTCTGAAAAAAAAATATCCTCACTATGTAAGGCAAATATGAATGATGCAACTATTCAGAAATACAGTAAGCACTCAGTACCCTCAGGAACGGCACACAGTCATGAAAGACAAATGAGGACAAAACTGACTGGAAAACAATCTCACAGTTCTCTCACAGGTCCAGGACTAAACTACTATAAGCCTATGGGCTAACTGCACTCTTTCCATCAAAGACATATGTTTCATAAGAAAAATGTTTGTAGCAGGGGTGCATTAATCGATTGTGTGTGTTATGATGATCATTAGATCAGAGGATTGCACAACCTAGTAAAGTCTGTGCCAGTTCAAACGTACGATGTCATTACAGCAACGGGTGAACACATACTAATCAATTCTGAAATGAAACTTCTGTTAAAGATGTAAGTTGCACATTTTTGAACATTTCAAAATAGTCGCATTCTCACCAGAGATCTCCGAGTTTTTACCCCTATTGTGCAGTCAGTCAATACAATAAGAGTACACTTTAAACCTTACTGATCAAGACAACTTTAATCTGTGTGCCGATGAAATTTGTACAGAAGTCAAATCTCGAAACGGAAAGAAAAACTCTGATTTAAAGTTTTAGGAATAATGTCCTATTTGAAAAAAACATTAAGGAATTCCCTGAGACTGAACAAAATGTACAGTTGATGAAAATGTGTGTTCCAGATAAGCCCATGCTACATTCTAGTGATATACTCTGTACATACTTGAATCTGGCAATCTGCCACACTGCTGAATTCAAGTACTTGTTACGATAAGATATCAACTACATTCATTTACACCTAACAGAAAAGCCTCTCCAAACTGGAAATCTCATTATTGGATTCTAATCATTCCATATCATTGGACCACCCATTGTGTTGTTTACAGTTTTATTCACAAAACAAAACTGCTGCATTACCATCTTACATAATAGCTTTAAATATTTTAATCTACAAAGAAGGCAATACTGCTAACCAATAAGCTTCAGCTTTAACAACCTCCACCTCAATTAGTTAAACATTGGAAAAAGACAGTGCATGTGTGGTTATGAATTTGCATTCAAGACTGTTAATGCTTGCATTTCACTGGTATTTGTGTTGGGTGGGTTTAACATTCGCAACAGCACCCAAGACTAAGAGGGCCTGGGGTGACATTACCAGTTACAGTGGAGCTTGTAGTCAGGTATTTGAGACGTTAAGATGTTTGACACTATGTAATCAGAGTAGAGATGCTCCAATCATGTTTTAAATTGCCGACTCTGGTGTTGATCACTGCTGATCCCCGATAACGATCGCATACCGGGTGCCTTGTTTTTATTCTCTCCAGTGAGCCTCGAAAACTCACCATACTCCGTGTTTGTTCTTTAAATTGCAAGTCCCAACCAATTTCAGATGAAACCCTGAAAAACATCTACAAAGTGTTTTCCATGTTCCACCGAATTTTACAGTTTGCACAATGCAGTAAGGCAGTTCAGACAGACTCAACTGTCTGCAGTTTTCACTGCTCCAGCATCCAGTGCTGGTGTCCTGTACATCACTCTATCTAACGCTTGGAACTGTGCTTGGTCATATAAGGCATGCAGCTGCTTGGCCATGAAAAGCCATGCCATGAAACTCCCTGCGCATGTCTTTTTATGCTAATGTCAATGCCAGTGGAAGTATGGAACAGCACTGTGACTTTTATGTATTATGCCCCCCAGTACTCAGCAACCCTGTTCTGCAATTTTATGTGGCCTGTCACTTCATGGCTGAGTTGCTGTGGTTCCTAAACACTTCCACTTTACAATAATACCACTTACAGGAATATCTAGGACAGAAAAAATATCACAAACTCTTATAACGGTGGCATGCTTTACAGTACCATACTCAGTAAGCTCTTTATGGCCTATCCCTTCACTAATGCTTGTAAAGGCAGAGTGAAATGAGAAGTAGTGAAACACCTGAATCCAGTGTGTGTGTGTGTGTGTGTATATAAAACACTAAACAATAAAAATCACATAAATGTACATATTTTTAACATGAAAAAAATGTAAGCAAAATAACCAGGTGTTTAACCATGAGGACCAGCATATTTGATACCGGCTTGCCCTGTGTCTATAAATATATACAAGCAAGATGAGAACTGGACACCTAACAACAAATACTGCACATGAACCTATTTAAACTGATTTTTAGGCAAGTACAATCTAGTAATTACAGTATATTGCTACTCACTCTTGGTATTACATGGGATGTAAGTCACGGACTTTGCAAAGCAATGCTTGCTTTATAAATTATCTATGTTCATAATAATAAGTCTCAATTCTGATAGCACCGCTACAAGACTTGCAATCTTCTTTGTCACTGCAACATGTTATCAGTAGTATTTGCAAAATGTACCTTTAGACATCAAACCAGGGCACATGGGCAACCTCTTCACAACATCGGGAAGGGGGGGGGGGGCTGACAAGCATTGTGACAAGTATTTCTCAGTCGTTTAAGATTGACAATCTTAGAAGGTGATATATTTTACACCTTTTTTTCCAAGAAGAAGCACAGTTCATTGGGATCTTAGTTATGTCTCTGTGACAGACTTTGGTCATAATACTAAAAGGATCCAGCACAAGAGTGCCCTGATAAACATTGTCTAGGGTTAGGGTCAGGAATAGCAGTTCCTTTATCCTTTTAATAATGATGAACCACTGTAGTATAGCTTTGACAAAGCAAAAGCAGCTTCAGTTCTTGTGAGAAGTAAACTGACTGTGCCCTTTTACAAATGCACTTCTCACAGCTGTAGGTGGGGTTACTCTGAAGAGAGTTGGTATAAGCTTGCTTAATGTCATGTTTTTAGGCTATCCCCCTAAAGAAATGACTGGGTTCATAATTTTTGGGTTGGTAAGCACTCAAGATTTCCAAATGCATGAGTATTACATAATATGTCTCCTTTAATATATGCTTGGTACTATTGGGATGAATTACCATCATCAGACTGTACTGGTAAGAGTCTAAAGTAAAATGTGTATTATGGTTACATGAATCAGTACTCAGAAATAAAATGGACTCCCTGTGCTACTGACCGAACACGGAAAAAAATAACAAGTAAAAAAACAGCAATTAAAAAAGCCAGGGTCTGTTATGGTATTGGGTTGTGCCTTTGGTAAAGGTCATTTACACTTCTGTGATGGCAGCCTTAATGCAGAAAAGTACAATGAGATTTTAGAGCTTTCAGAGCTGCCATTTTTTTTAAATTTTTCATTAAGACAATGCAAAACCACATGCTGCAAACATTAAACAGGCATGAATGTGGTAGAGGGTACCTGACTGGTTTTCCTGCAGTCCTGACCAGTACCCAATAGAGTACGTGTGGAGAATTTTAAACTTAAAAAAAGGCAACAACAACCCTGTACTGTCTTAAGACGGTACAAAATGATGGTACAAAATAAAACCTGAAACACTAAATCGCTTAATATCCTTGGTGCCAAACAATGTTTTGGATGGTTGTTTATTAATAGTTTAAATGAAGACCAGACAAGACCTCTCTCCCCAATGAAATTAAAGTCAAAGTAATTCTACAAAAACACAGTGTTAACTTTATTATATGCATTTCCCATACTGTCAAAACTTTTTAAGATATGGTTATGAGATTCAAACTTTTTTTCCACTGCTGTGTTGCAGTGGCTATTTTTTATTTTAAGTCCATAATAAAAGACTAAAAAGTATGTAACTTACCGATTGATGTGGTAAACGGCAACAACTTCAAGTATCCTGTGAATTTGTTGCTAACGATAATTAGACGATATTTTGGCAGTGTATACTTAAGGAATGTTTGTAACTGCTTTTGAATGACATTCAGTCATCTCACCTCACACACTGTCAAAACAACAATTATGATATTATCATAAATGAGTAGTATTGCCATAGATTAGTATAATACTACATACTAAATAGTGTTAAATGCACAAATTGGATGAACTTGTTCACCTAGCAAAAGCTGAAGATTACATTAATTTATGCAATGGTCTTAAAATGAATTTTTGTCAAGTTATCGATTATCTGTGGCATTTATAATAATTATAATAAGCATACTTCAGTGTCAAGGTTTTTTCGAGCTGTTGCTTTTGTTGACGCTCTGAAAATATAACTGGATCACTCGATTAGTATAACAGATTTATTGTAAAAAATCTCTAATTATACAGGCCACCACTGTGTTCAGTCAGTGTGATACATCCAAGCACACTCACAGATATAGCTGATGTTTATGTTTAATACATTGGGTACATTAAGCACTACAAAATGTCCCAATAAAACAAAAAAAACAATACACTATAAAAAGCATCAGACAATTTATAGTCAATCAAGCAGGAGCTGTTAGCGCGGAAGATGTATAGCAATAAACTCCTATTGCTATAAAGGTTTTTTTGGAACAGATGTTAAGGTTGGTTTTACGCACAATTAATGTGCACATGAATGTACGGCCACAGGGATTTCCATCAGAGCCTGAGCATCACACTCCCTCAACCAGCCTGTCTTCTTGCCACAGTGCATTATGGTGCCATCACCTCCCCAGGTAAATGACACACATAGCTGACAGTCTACGGAATAGAAAACGAGACTAATAAGACCAGGTGACCTTCTTTCATCGCTCCAAGGTCCAGTTCTGACACTTGTATGCAAAGTGAAGAACAAATAATGTCCGGTAAACAATGCAGGGTAAATAACACAACGCTGCCCAGTGCAGGAAAGAAGATAACAAGCTAACAAAAGCGTGACGTTTATAAAACAATAATACTCATGAACAAAACAAGGCACCAGTGAACGTGATCGGGGTCTAGGAAACAGTGGCGGAGTGTGTGACGTAGGGAGTGATGCATGAAGGCAAATGTAGTGCAGGCATGACAGGGTTATGATGCTAAGAATGATGGCCAATGATTAAAGAAGAAGTCAAAAGCTATGCCAGGTACTACAAAAGCAAAGGTTAACAAAATCAAATAGTACAACTGTCAACAAACTGTCTCTTTCGAAAGTCATACGCATAAGAAATGATCAGTGCCAAACATTGAAACTGAAATAACCACTTAAAAAGTATTAGCAGTGAGCACACGTCAACATTGATAGATGATTTGTATTAATTTAGTATAACATTACCAACCCCTACTTTACTACTGTAAGATGAATAAAACAGTTAAAACAAACAAACACCCAATTTTCTAATTAGTGCCATATATACTGCTCACTAAAAGGAGGGGATATTTCGAAATGAATTAGCCAATAATGAAATATCCCCAAACTTTGTTTTGTGCCCAGTGGTTCAAACAAACTACTAGCATTCTACTTTGCTCCTCAGTGTAATCTTCGTCAGGACTTAGCTTGGGTCTTCACCATAAAACCTTTTTCAAATGGTGGAATATAATGCATGGAATTCTCTATAGTGCATTGTTGTAATGAAGGAGAACCATGTGAACTTTGGTCATCAATAAATCTTCTTGATCTACTCAGGCTCTCTTAGGAACAAAAATGGCTTTGTGTGCAAATACAAAAAGCACAATATGTATTTATGTTGCACTTTTCTGAGCATGGTTTGTTTCCTGTCACTAACTGTAATGGTCAGTCTCACAGTCTTGTTTCTATACAAACATCTTTTACACAATTATAAACTCAACATTCAACACAGGCAAATAGCTATTACTCTTTGTCAGGATCTGTTTAGTGAAATGTCTTCATGAACATGGACTGCAACTGGTAGCCCCCAGAAAAAAAAAAAAAAACATTTTCAAGATACATGATATTTATCACAATACATACGATAACTTCATCAGTATCAACAGAATCTTAAACTACTATTCAAGTATTATCCCATACTTAGTAAGGTGATTTTTTTTTAAAAATGTCCCCCTGACCGCCTTGTACTGTACGTTATTTTTGTACAGTTTGTCGGCCTTACTTAAGGACCCAACATTGGCTTGGCAAGGGGAGGGTATTTGAACCCTAGAACTTCTGGTCCATAGTCCAGTACCTTAATCGATAGGCTACCACAGCACCTTCGACACACCATCGAGAGTGTCAAAATTGTTTCTTGAAGAAATGTTCTACACAGTGACCAGATCTTAATAAAAGAATATTGATACAACATGGTTTGCAATAATCTCCAATTTAAGTAAAATCACTTAGTTCCCCGCATCACAGAAATTAAAGGAATTTATGGAATTTAAATCCCTATAATAAAAAGTAGTATAAAAGTATGTAAAAGTAATACTATATCAAATCTAGCATTTTAGATACTGGCACCTTAGATACAGAAAAAAGTAGTAAACTTGAAGAATTGGACTCTTCCCAGGAAAAAAAACGTACTGTGAGATTTCAGAGAAAACCTGTAAATTGCTTGACAGTCTTAATGTGAACTTTCACAGTTTGACCAAAAAGTTCGTAGTTATGCTATGAATTTTGGATGGTTATTTGGCCACTTCATGGTTCTACACTCAAATTTCATAGTACATTTTTTCCTGGGTTCTAGAGGTGTGCTGTGGTATCTGGCAACCAAACTTATAGCCTATAGTTATAGCCTTATAGCCACAGAAGGCTATAACTGTCTCCTTGGTTGATTAAGGATAATGGTAAAAATGAATTTCCTAAAAGGAACATCCAATTAGGTGCACGAGACATTATTTGCAAATCTTGGACCTTATGGAAAATTATTCTCTTTTAAAAGGGCACTTGCTGAATTGCTTATGCTTTCACTGTTTTGTACCACACTTGTTTCATGCATTATCCTTAGGTGGTTTTGAATAATCCATTGGCCGACAGGATGTTGTCAGTTTCAGACTCTGCAGTGCAGGTGAAATTAAACCATCTAAGGGTCAAAAGACTGCCTATTTTGATTTTAAATAACTTTGCGTCAGCAGTGGTCAACCATGGCTATAAATAATTCAGTGATACCTCCATCTTGGACAACAGCAGCCAACAGCCTCCTATAGTGAAATCTGCGTCAGGGGGAGGAGTAAAAGGGCAAGGTCAAGGTATCAATCGACAACACCAAATTACCTTACTAGAGACTGGTTCTGAAATACCCAACAGCACCACATCAAAAAGGTGCTACTATATCACATTTACAAACACAGCTGCAGACATTAGTTATATTACATTGACTGCCAGTTAACAATGTGTTGTACTGGCAAGTAACACGTTAATATTTAAGAGATCAAAGCAATATGAGACAAGTTCTACAGAGAGAGAAAGCTCTACAGAGGACAAGCGGTTGGTACCTTAATCATAGTACACAATGTTTAAATGAAAATCATATCAGGTCATGGCAGACAATGTCAGGCAATGACAAATTACACCAGCAAAGAGAGTAGCCTTTACATGATACAGTTTTCCTAATAAAGTGATGAGTGTGGTGAGTGTATCTGTGGTTCCAACCCTTAAACTGCTATGATCACACTTTTCAACAAAAACGATTGCCCTAGCAAGTAAAACATAACAATGGTACAGCAGCACAAAAAAACTGCCCATTTGGTTTATGTCAGTGTGGGGGGTGCAATGTGTGACCAGAAAAATGTAACTGACACCAAACTCATCTCATTATTTACCCCAGTCATGTAAAAAGTGGTCCAATACACTCACATGTCCAGTCGAAAACACATTTTTGTTTGTTACCAAGCAATGGTAGAGCAAAGGCACACAGGAAAATGTTGGTGAAGTATGACTGATGCAAATTGAGTCGGTAGCTTCATTCACGTACAGAAAAGTTTTCATGGCTTGATAATGCTTGGCTAGTGAGATGATCTGTAAAGTTTGCACAGAATATCCTAACAAGGCAGATAATGGTTCTCTTGTTGCTGGAACTACAACTTCTAGAAAACATGTGCTTGAATGTCCCATCTGACTGTCACTGCATGCCATTGTGGCAAAATAGCATATATCTGGGCAATAAAAAAACAAGTCCAAATCCAAAAATAATGGAGAAAATGTGCTCTGTTTCTGAATTACAACTTGCAGCTCATAAACTGGGACTAGAACAAAGAGATGATGTGAGAACATTCAATTTTTAGTTAGGGTATTCATGAGAAGACAATACTTTGTTCCCAGCATAACAACTTGCTGCTCTTGGCTGGGACTGATTTGAAAAAAAAAAGATGCTTCCAATGTTTACTACTATAGTATAGTACTATAGTACTTATATAGAGAAAACTATAGTTTTCTCTATATAAGTATTCTCTCTAAATATCGACATTGGCCAATATAAAACCCATATCTGTCGACCACAGCTAGTTACCTACAACACTTTTATTGGCTGAAAATCAATAAATGAAGAAGCAACGCATACTAAATTCCTCACACAATGTGTTTTTTCACATTAATGGCTGTCCAAGTGTTTTATCATCTTAACTTGATGTTGCACACAATAACCTGGCCAAAAATGTAATACGCTGTGTGTGAGAAAAAGAGATTTAAAGAGCATACCCACTTTAATTAGATTTCAATAGCACTTTCAGATCCTTATGAGGTGGTGAAATATGTTTCACTTCTATAAGATTAGTCAAATAAGCTAATTATTTCTTTACATTCTTGACAGTTAGCTAAATCTATTACTTGATCATATTCACTATGCTCATCCATGCCAAACACATGCAACTGATTTATTATTCAAACCTAGGAAGTCATTAAAATGGAATTCAAACAAAGAAGGGCAAAGCATAATGGTACCTGTCCACTGATTGCTTTATTTGGCCAAATAGTCTCTAAAAAACACCTGAGCATCCCTGGCAAAATGACATGCTTTGTTGGTTTACAAAGGTAACACTATTTTTTTGTGAAATGTTAGAGAAACCCCTCAGTATTTGTATATGTCTGGTTACCAATAAAGCACTGACCCAATGTAACAGCACTAACAGCACTATATAGTATCAAAAGATTTGATACTGTGAAAACTAACATCCATTATGGTCACTAGGACAAGAACAAAAAAGAAAAAACATATCATTAGGACTTTTGGAAAAGCAATAAACTATTACAATAAACATAAACCACTATTTGAAAAGTTGCAGCGGTCCAAAGTGTGTCTTCACTTCACTACAGAAAACAAAAACGGTATGCAGTGAAATAAATGTTTCAGGGTAATAGTCAAGACATACACTGCTCAAAAAAATCAGGGGATACTTCAAAATGAAATCTACCGTAATTCAATATCTCCTACTTTTTGTGAGCAGTATGTAATCATGAAACATCTGATGAACCATGGAACAGTTTATAAACAGTTTATAACTACTTTCATACAATTATAATGCCTACTAAATGGATGAAGTTGATAAATGTATGAAACATGTTCAGCATTAAAACTGAAATGTTTAACTAGCTAGCCTGCATATCAAAAACATTTTGTACTTACATATTTCCTACAGATTTTTAAGAAATAAGTTCTTGATACTTTATAAAACTCATTGATTGACTGCTTCAGTAAAATCCAGATAAGGTGCTAAGCTCTCATGGTTGCAAAAAACTGCTATGAATAGTTTGGGATTATTTCTGTTGTTAAATAAAATTTGTTCGTTAATATATATTCTTTCCTTTCATTTCTTGCTTATTGTCACATTTAAGGGGTGTCGAAAAAGGATGTGGTATTCTTATCAAATTCAATGCATTGAATCTACACCCACTTCTAAGAAATGTACCAACCATTAGAAACCATTAGAAACAATAGACTCCATATTAATTCCCATCTTTTGGATGTCATTTTGGGTGTCCACAAACATTTGTCTATACACTATTACAGTTACCAACTGACCTAATTCACACCTTTAGAATTTGTGAGGAAACCCGAGCACTAGAAGTACCTACACAAACAGGAGAACATGCCAATTCCTCAGAGTGCATTCTGGGATTAAAACTCTAGAGCTTCTCTAGAGCTCCGAGGCAACGGTAATAATCTCTACATCACTAAGCTCTATTTACCTTCTTAGTGTACATTAAAAATGCTAGAACCCATCACGATTGTTGATAGAATCGCTTGAGAATTTTAGCTTCTCTCAAGCCACTCGCAATTCAGTTTATTGTTTCAGATAAGACAACTTGAACAACTTGATAACTGCCCAAATCCTACAATGATAGAAAGATTAGCAATGAGCAGGAATAGAAATTCTTATACAAAAACTGAGGGCCAAAAACTAAACAGTTTAAGATTAAATGTCATAGTCATATTAAAGAACTTGTTTAAAGAACACTGACCAACTGCATGCTTCATTATAAAAAAGCATAATTTGCCCTTAAGTGCAGCATATGTTGAATAAAAATCACCAACTATTGGGATAATTCAGATAATAACTGAATAGTAATTTTTAAGAATGTGTTGTAGATGAAGCATTTTATCTGTGATCACATGTAGTATGATAAATACAGTGTATTGTGAAAACGTCTTTAATTATTGTGATATAATGACATATTTTACCATCTCGCCCACCCCTATCAAAAGGCCTTTCCTCAGGGTTATTTGTTGTAGTCATGTTGTGCTCTTCACACTGCAGGCTTTATCCAACTTCAGCCAGGTGGCCTTGTGAGAAAATGTGACTAATGTACCTTTTAAATAAAAGAAAACAATTTCTGCGCTTCCTTATCCTTATCCTCATCCTGTGACCTCGGGCTCAAAATATGAATCGTGAGCTTGTAATAACTGAAGTGTGTGCAAATACAAAAGGCTTAGCAAAATTGCCCATCAGTATGCACTCTGTGGGTTCACAAAGGTGGATTTAGTGGGTAAGTCTGGGTTATCCACAACATGAGGAAAATCTTTGTTTTGGGGATTTGCTGTAGAAGAGGTAGCCTTCCGCTAAGCTACCTGGATATGTTTTACATGCGATGCCTTCGCATCCAGCCACAAGTATGATAAAGGAAGACAGTCAAAGAAGTGATGTTAAATATCACTTCAAAGTTATCAGGTATCAGAAACTATCAGTTCAAACCTGGAACACTTAGTAATATTTAGCATTTGTTTTCAACTTATAATATACTTTTTTCATGTTATTTGAGCACATAAACAACACATCATGTCTTAATTAATTTAATCTTCATTATAACCACTACATCCAGGCACGTTGGGGGAGTGGAGGTGGGGTGTCTTATTACCCGAACTACTCTGAAAAGAATACTTTGAGAATTTTAGCTTCTCTCAAACAATTAAGTTTAATGTCTCAGATAAGACAGTGGCCAAAATCTGACAATGATAGAAAGATTAGTGAACAGAAATAAACATTCTTGAACGAAAACTGAGGGCCAAAAACTAAACTAAAAAAGTAGTACTCGTAGCAAATACAGTGCTCCCTCGTTTATTGTGGGGGTTACGTTCCAGGACCACCCCCGATAAACGAAAATCCACGAAGTAGGGACGCTATATTTATTTATTTATTCATACATTATTTTAGCCATAGAACTTGCAGAACGTTTGGGTGGCATCGTAGGGCTTGAATTAATTCAGTCTATAATGAAACTTTTACAAACAGCAAACACAACACCGCAGAAAAAACTTGTCATGTCGGCAAGTAGTGACTCAGATGGGCGATGCTCTGGTCTTACTTCTTGTTTTTGGTACGTAAATACGCTATTGTGTTGTTTCTAACTGTTGAATAATCAGGCAACACGCTGAAGTAATCGAACGTTCTCTTTACTAAACACGCCATACATAACACGCCATACATCACTCTCGTACCACGCATGCTCCGTCCTTACCGAGCCTACAGCACTTCATATCCTACATATTGAGTAGACACAAGAGCTATTTACTGTAAACCGTAATATTATATGATTTATAACATTCATTTATTGTTAGAATTAATATTTTAAATATATTTTAATACATTTTGTGATGTTTTTTAATTTAAAAACCTTTAGAAACAGCGGAAATAAGCCATTTATTTTTTTTTCCATTAATATTTTTTTGAAAACCGTGAAGTGGCGAGAGAACATTGTACTTTATACTGTTAGAACACTTGTAATTATCTAGCATTTATAATTATTTTAATTATTGTTTAATTTAAACAAACTGGAAACCATTTATGTAAATTACAATAAATATGTCTGTCATTTTCTATACTGTAATTGAACAGCTATTACAATGAATAGATACCTAATAACAGAGGTTTGGGAATATAAATATTATATGCTTTTTAATTCTGTGAGGTAGTGCAACAGAAAACTATAAGATTAAGAAGCATATTAACCTTGCAATTAGTGATTTGTTATTTAAGCCTGGTAACAGTTTAATAAGACAAAGCATACATGCATGGAATCTTCAGATAAACAGTGGCAGGAATATGGGTTACACTAAACATCACACTAATTCCCTATACTTTCCATAGTTTTCCAGCTCTCCAACAAATCACAGCTTTCTAAAATAAAGTCCATAAAGATTTTTTTGTCAATCAAATGTGAGAGAAATTGAAATAAACCTATAAACCAGGGCTTATTGTCCAACATCAGTGCCCAAACTTATAGATATGTTACATAATCTTTTCAGAAAAATGTGCCTAGCAGCAAAGGGATGACTATATACTAAAAAAGGTTTTACATGTAATCCTGAGATGTTCATAGACTTTTGGCTACACAGTAGCAGCCTTTATCAAATACACCCAACTGTTTCAGATCAGGGGTCAATGATGAGTTTGGGCTAAATCAATAGTATTTATTCAGTATTCTACTAAGTCTTCTGTCAGCATACAGAATTCAGTATAATGGAACTGAGATTTGCTTACCGTTCACATCCAGGTACATGTTACTCTGAATCACATCATCTATATGAGCTTAATGCCATCCTTAAATACATTTAAAGCAAAATGTTTTTTTCACTTCCTAATCCATTTTGTGATCTTGTAACAGTAGATAATTTAGGGTACTTGAGTCACCAGGCATTCCTTTTAAAAAATAAACGCAGTGTAATTTTATTTCCATTTTCTTTGGCCAAACATTCAGTGTGTCGTTAATGATTACTGTTTATGTAACAGCACTTACTGTGGCATAAGGACTAAACACATCATAACCCACACTCAGTGTGGCGAAGCTGTGCAACTACTTGATTAGACCTCGCCCTCGAAATTAGGAAGCTTTTATAAAATGTAGAAAATTCATTTGTTGAAAGCTTGGAGATAGAATTGTTTAAATATTCAGTAGATATGCACTGAAATTTTGGTTACCAAAAATGATGAAAGAGAAAAAAAAGACTACGTTTTATGTCAGACCAGTCATGAAAGTGGAGACAAAGGCAGATATTGACCAAAAAAATGATATCTATCTATATTTTGGGGATTTCTAAAATCAATATGGATAATTAGACAATTAGACAAGTATTCAAAATTAATTTGAACCCATCTCTCTCAGAGATAAGCATCGGGCCTAGACAACATGTTGTAGTAGGGCAGGGTGATGTGGCTTAAAATTAAATGTATTGTGATAATTATCTTTAATTTCAGTCAATATCGATAATAATTGCTCCTTTGCAATTACATTTTTATTAATTTGAACGTAACTACCTTATTTAACATGGAACACAAAAACACAATGAAAACCACACACAAACCAGTTTATAAAAAATAAATGTCTCCTTGATAGACAAAGTAAAATCAGGTAAACTGGCATAACTTAAAAAAATGCTAAACATAAACATTAAAGAAACTCTTTTGTGTAGGAAATAATATTTTACCAAATGTGTGCAGTAAACATCACACTAATTCCCTATACCTTCCATAGTTTTCCAGCTCTCCAACAAATCACAGCTTTCTAAAATAAAAAAATAAAGTCCATAAAGTCCATAAAGGTTTTTTTTTTGTCAATCAAACGTGAGTAAAATCAGGTAAACTGGCATAACTTCAAAAAATGCTAAACATAAACATTAAAGAAACTCTTTTGTGTAAGAAATAATATTTTACAAAATGTGTGCAGTGTACGATAACTATCCAGTATACAAAAACTCATGATACATGGCTTTATTTCACTTTATATTGCAGCTTACACGTGTAACTCGACCAGGTGTCAGAGGTAGAGGTGAAGTTACGTTGATCACCTTGACCAACCATTATTTAGCGCTAGCTAGGCGGGCAAGCTACTATGTCCTCAAATCAATGGCAATTTAGAGTAATCAAATAACCTAACATGCATGTCTGTGGACTGTGGGTGGAAACCGGAGCACCTGGAGTAAGTCCACGCAGACACAGGGAAGACATGCAGACTCCACAGAGAAAGGCAACTCCTACTCTGGGATTGAACCCAGGACCTTTTTGTTGTGAGGCACTGTTTTTTGTTGTTGTCTTCACATCAGTGGCACTACCGAATTAGACCTGTTAAATGATTGGCTAATTATCACTAAGAGCACCTTTCATTATAAAAGGAAATGACAGGCATAAAAACTCAGGGAGGAAGGGAGGGTGCAATTTTGTTTGGTCATATAACCGACATGTTTATGGTTTCCTTGCGGCTTGCACTTAAAGATCTAAAAGGAAACTATTGACTGTTCTAAACAATGTTGCTGCATATTGCTATTGATGATGCCTATCACCATACATATTATTGTTTTATCATCCAGGCCTATATTCTAGTCCAGTTTTTGTGGCTTTTTATCTTTTTGAGTAGAATGTGAGGAAAGGTTACTTGTGTGCCACTCTGCTCCATATGTTCATGGCATACAGTTCACTTGCAAAGTGTTATTTCACAAATTGGTTTTCAAGGACCTGTACTAAGAAGGAATTCTTGCCTGGAAGTGAAGTGATTGTTATTCACAAGCCATGAAACACTTTTCATGGCTTAAAAAGTGATGTGAATGATCAATTGGTGTCTTTCAAGTGTCCCTGTGCACATGTTTGGAGCAAAGTAACATATAGGTTAAATAGTTTAATCACCATAACAATAAGGATATACCCTTACTGGACCATGAACATATATGCAAATAGACATTGTCTGAATTAACTTTATTAGACACACACACTGATTATATACAGATATTCATTACAAATGTCACATTTTAAATACATTTATTACCATTATCTTACTGTACATTTATATTTATTGTTGTTTTTTTTCTTTTCTTTTCTTTTCTATTAATAGACTGGACAAAAAATAGCCTTTGGTGATATTTAATATTGAGTGCATATACATGCAGAGCATATACATGGTTACTATATAAGTGTTTCAAATCAGATTTTGTAATCTGAAAAAAAGGAATTAGAATTGACAGCAGTATACAGAGTACAAATAGCATATAAACCAATTCATTCGATTTCAATTTGGGGAAAATTCTGGCTCACTCAGATTATTTACATAGTCCAGGTGAGGTATATGGCAACCCATCAAATAACTGCTAAACCACGACTACGTTTTCTGATTAGGAGTTTTTGCAAGCAGGTATTTCTGAAAAAGCGTGTAACACAAAGTGTGCAAAAGTGTTGAAGTGTGCACGAGGCTGTGTGTTTAACAGTGGTGTTTTGCTTATTTACATAAACCAGGTGGGGGATATGGCAACCCAGGAAATAACTGCTAAACCACCAAACAGCTATAGAACACTGCTGAGACTCTGACATGCAATACATACTCAAGAACATGAAGGACTTGCTCATTTATTATTAAAACTTTCAATTTACATCACATTTCTGTAAGATTATTGGCTGGTGACGAAGTAGAAATTTAATTATTGCTTGGGTCATGTAAACGCAAAGGTTTACTCAGATTACTGAGATGCAATGTACTGCACATGTACTTGAACGGATCACTGAAAAAAATCTGCAACTATCTGATTATTAAGTGCATGTAAACGTACTCATTTTTTATGCCTCTCTCTTTCTGATTCCTTCTAAAGACGACTGTCCTATAGCTAGCCTAAAATAATCTGATTCCCCTGATTACTGAACTGTGACTTGCAGAGTGGCTCTGAATATTTTATCCACAGGGACATGTAAAGCAGGGATGGTAGCGAAACATTCATGTGTGATTAAAAACTTGTGCTGAGCCAAAAAACCTGGCGTGCTGGTGTGTGAATGTTAGAAGCTTCAACCACTGAATTTAATTTTGAAGAAAACAGTTGTGTGACCTAACAAGGTTAGCTAATAAGCTGTATATATGAAATTTGTAGAAGGCAGAGCTTCCTGTTCGAGCAGGAACTATTATGTTTGTAAATTGTTGCACAGTTCCATCTTTATTGCATTGCTTCCTGGAATAACCCAACAGCTAAATTCAACATTATAAATCTGTAAAATAATGTGTTGAAAACTCTTACAGTTAAATTTGCTAATAAAAGTCTGGTTTGACTTTAAAGTGGAAAATGGATAGTTATATAACATAGGATGTTATATAAAATGAACTATGGATGATTTGAACTGCTGTTTCTGTATGTTTTCTATGGTTTTCAGTTTGATGGGCCGTTATTAGCCGATCAGGCAAATATAACCATAGAATTCTGTTCCAGTCACATTTATCCACACGTGCACCGCACAAGAGGGACAACAACGCAAACGCAGAATTGTTTATGAGACAGATCAGTGCTGAAGCACGCTGATGGTGCAGAAGTGTTAGATTTCAGTTGTGCTTTAATGTTACTACTTAGTACACTAAACAATCCCTTCATACATAGCACAGTACTAGTAAGGTAGCAGTGACAGAATGTTATATACAAGCATGTCTTCAGCATTCTAGTTCTTTACAGGAAGTGAGTGCTGTTTGCAGTGTGCATGGAGAAAGTAAGCCGCAGAGGTAAAACTCAGAACATGCGGCACATCTGAATTAATCAATTAAAAAACAGCATCACCTCAATGAATATGTGGAATTAGACAAAGTTAAGAGTTCTGCTATCTGTCTTTAGCAGTGAACCCATTAAAAAGGTCAATTAAAAGAAAGGTTGCTCAAAAAAATATTTGTATGCAGTCGTTTATCAATCTTAAACAAAAAAAATCGGAATAATCCAAATCTGATTCAGCCGGTCATAGGTTTTTAAAAAAGTCACAACTCACAATCGATTCATCAACAAGTACGTGTAAGGTTATACACAAAAACAATGGCTTGATTATGCAAGAAAATAGCTAAATAATAGTAGCACATGCACACAGACATATAACTGCATTCTTAGCCAAACACAGCCACCTGCAAATGGCAACCATGTCACTTAACTGCATGTTGGTAAATGTGATTCATTACAAGCAGCATGAGGTATGAATACTGGGTAATTAACCTTGCACTGGCAATTATCCAGCATAGGTCCACTTGGCAATCATGTGCTCTGTCCATGCCAGAGCTTGTGTGGTTGAGCCAAATTGATGTGAAAAAACCTCACCTGGATTATGTGTAGTCATTAGAGCATGCCTATAATATCAGCAAAGCATTTGCACTTGTGCATAGAGTGAGATCAGTGTTGAACCAGCCCTGACAAGGCACATATTTGAAAATACTATCAAGTAGAGTAGCTGCATTTGCCCAAAGAGCAACTGTAGGACCTGAAGTAACCAGTCTGTATATTCTTCAACTATAACCATAAACCATCTTATGCTTTAGAACTTTATGTTGTTTGCTGCAAAATATTTTAGAAGACTCAAGGCCTGCACAATTAAGTGTGATTTGTTACCGCTTTAATCAGAAAGGCAACACTGTTCATTGTTAGAAACACTTAAACTGTGAAGCAGCCTGCATGTGATAAATTCAGTGCTGTGATTGCAGTACTTCTAATATAAATTAATAGCAGGGAATCAAAGCACTGAATCGATGGATGATAAATTGTGCAACCCAGTTTACACTTGAAGTCAGGATAGCCACATAGTAACTAGGGGTGTAACGGATCACCAATCTCAATGTCGTCTAGTTTCGGGGTTTTTGAGTCACGGATCAGATAATGTCGGATCAGCCTAAAAAAAGACATGACTTTGTTTTTAAGAGTAAAGATCTGACACAATCTTCGTACAATAGTGTACGCTCAATGGTGATGGCTCAAGCACTTTCACCATGTTTCATCATGTTTGCAGCTATAAACATCCGATATATTTGGTAAAAGCCTTAGCCCGCTCCGATTCAGTAGCAAAGGGCTGCTTAAATGCCAAGGTGGAAGAAGCTGTTGTGTCTTGGCTACTCGTTTCGTCGCTGACATACCTGGGTGTGCCGCTTTACATGTGTGGCCATACTCGACATATTTCCATAGTGATGTTGCTTTCTATTGCCACTATTACTATTACGATCTGTAACGTTTTTTTCTACCACCCCGTTCTCCGCTATCAGAATACAGTATGTTACAGGTAAACCAAAATGCTCCCACATATGTGATTTAAATGATGTGGGAGTTCTTCCTCTCTAGCAGCCATGATGACTTTAGTATAACTGTTTAGAATGCGCTGCAATCACATGACACAGCGGCTTTGAGTATATCTTTACATATCTTTTATCTGTGTCAAGGTTTAGAAAATTATCACTTCAACTATATAGTAGTTACTAAAACTGCATTGCATACTGTCATAGTCAAACTTTTGACAACTGATCCGCCGTTCGCTCATGTACCGATCTGTGGGGTGTGATCTGTACGGATCACGGATTATTCGAGGCCCGTTACACCACTAATAGTAACCATAAGCATTTTCTTGCTAGAACAGAGAATAGTACAATTAATTCCTAAGTACAGTGATGTTGAAAGTGGGAACCCTTTTGAATGTTCTATATTTCTACCTGTTTTTTTACATATCCTAAATGTTTCATACAAATCATAATAGTAGAGAAATCAATTAAAAAAGCATACAAATATATAATTATCCATCATTTATTTACCAAGAAAAATTATCCAAAAGTAACCTGTATTATCATTATCACTTTCAACATCTGGAATAATGGAAATAACTGCAATTAAATGTTTCCCGTATCTGTTGATCTGTACTGCACATCAGCTTGCAGGAATAGCCCATTTAGCCCATTCCTCCATACAAAACAGATTCAACTCCAGATCTTGAGTTTCCTCACATGAACAGCTTGCTTGAGGTACTTCCATAATGTTTCTATTTGATTATGGCCTGGAATGTGACTTGGCCATTCCAAAACAGAAGAATAACTTCTATTCTTCCTTAACCATTCTTTGGTTGAATGACGTGTGCGATTAGGGTCGCTTGCTGCATGACCCACCTTCTTTTGAGAATTAGATCATGGACATATGTCATGACATTTCATTTAAAATATGCTTCTGCAATTCTGAATAGAAATATGGTACACCTTTCTGACCAATATACAGAAAAACGGGACTAAACGACTATATTACCACCATCAGGTTTAAGAGATGGGTAAGGGTTCTTATGTTGGAATACTTTTCTGTGTTTTTCTTTTTCCAAACACAATGATTCTTATTTAACCTAAAATGTATCTTTTGGCCTCATCCATCCACATTTTAAGAGTCTTTTTCCCTCACTGACTTGATCTTCAGCAAACTGGGTATGGGCAGCATTTTCCTGATGATGGACATGCTGAACACAGCACTCTTTTCATGAATCTTTACATTGGCTAATGTGAAAGATGCTTTTAGGTGCTTAGAACTTAGCCTAGGTTTTTTGTTCTTGAAGTGGTCTTTGGTGGCAGACCACCAGATGAGAAAGCATCTTGAGCTTTCCTACACTGTACGTGGACAAACACTTTAGATACAGTTTTTTAACCTTTTTAACCATCCTGAAGACAATTAGCAAATATTTTATTATGTTTTTTTCCATGCCATGAAAAACGTTCATAACATCTTTTGACAAATCTCTGTTATTTAAACACAGCAGACTCACACCTGAAAGTAAATACTCGTGAATTAAAAACACTCAACTCTTATTTTATCTTCAATTAACTGATAATCCTAAAGCTTACATCATAAACACATAAATGACCAAGCAGAATATTTGGTCTAATTTGTTAAACTGGGTTCTCTCTATCTACATTTACGACATGTATGGAAACAAATGCCGAAAGAAAAACATTTAGGCTAAAGGATTCAAAACTTTCAAGCACCACCGTATTTGTACTAAGTTCTGTAAATGTAGTAATCAGTGCTAATTTGTTTTTAAAATGCATTTTGTCTCTTTTTTTACAAATCGTACTTTCTGTACTGTAGCTGTAGAACACTGTCACTGCATGTGAGCCACTTTAAAACTACTATAGCACTCAAGTAAATCCATTTATGATGCCAGTGATGGTGAGATCAGAGAAAACTGATCGCCCTTAGCTGTGAGCATTGGGGGTTAAATAATCTGAACTCAAAGGCAAATCTCTGCTTGGTTTACTGCCTCTCCAAAAAAGTAACCACTTGTATTAAAATAAGCAAATACCTAAGAGCCGTTCATTAAATAATTACTGTAATGTTTCAAGTGGTTCAGGTGGCACAATTATTTTAACCCTAACATGAGAAAATGGGCATAGAAAATGTGTTCCTGTATTCTGATTTTGAAATTGGGTTAGGAGCTGTCCAATGCACAAGTTAAACATGAAAGGATAGTGGTGAACTGTCAAATTTACAGAAGAAATTTGGCTGGAAATTACTTAAATGCTTATTGAGAGTCAAATCGTAAAATAAAGTTGACAGGTGAACTCATGGTTATGTTTAATTATTGAAAATAAGATCATTCCCATATTCACAACACAAAATAATCAGGAATAAGAAAACGTATAAGTGAGAGTAATTATAAACAAAAAAGTATTTTTGCTAGGATGTATAAAAATTGGACTACCCAACGCACAACCAATGGTTAACCAGTGTTTCTCATTCATCACCCTATCCCCACCACAGCAACAGTCATCAGAAAAACTGGGTTAATAGTGTATTATCATTATTATTTTTTAATGGTTTATTTATTTATTTTTTTCTTTTCTTTAGTAATGTCAATGACAAGTGCAAGTAAGAAATGGTAAAAAGTTAAACTTTAGTTTAATGATGCAGTCCAGACAATTAGCACAAATAATCAAAATTAACAGCTATTGACCTTTGTGAAGTTTGTTCAAATGTATAACACCTCCAATTTCCAGTTAGATCAGACTGCCCATTTTGTGATAATGACATGGGTTGCTGACGATAAATACCCTGCCCACAAAAATTGGGAGATATTTCATTATACATTTTCTGTGAGCAGTGTATAGTTAGAAGTTCCATGTCCATGCTTCTTTGTATGCTTTTATATAGACCTTAGTAGTCCCATTATACTGTATCTGCAGTCTCTTTCGTGAAATTCAGCTTTGGTGCAGAATTATAACCACTTTGAGCCAGTCCCATAATGAGCATTCCTTAAGACGAGCCATTTCTGTGTGTGCAGCTTTAAACGATAATCTGGAGAAGAAAGGTGAGGTAGTGGCCTTAGCATGAGCTAATGTTTACGGTTGTTGTATCACATTGTCTAATTGACATGCAGTTGTTTTCCAGTCTGACCCAGAATCTGACCCCGATGGAAAAGCATCTGAAGAAGCTGAAACTCAGCAGCCTCAGCAGGACATCTCCCAATCGCTAGTTTAAAATATTGTGTCTGGATACACTAATGTAGTTGGTTTGTTTATGTATGATGTTACATTTATCATGTAGCTAAATCTAGCCTACGTTGTTGGCTTTTCATGTTGCTCTGATCTGCTATCGTTCTAGAGCTATATTTGAAGTTGTATCAGTCATATCAGTAATCTATTTAAAAACACAAAGGCAGACAGAGTTGGGGGCTTCTGAGCTTTGGATCACCGCGGTGCAATGCCAAAAGCTGTCGGCAGACCTGTAACAATACCCTTGTTTTTTCAATAAATTGCATCATGTTTGACTTTTAATTTGTTCTCAGATTTCCATCTTTCAAATTTAGCGCTCTGTGCCTTATTCACATTGCTCGTAAAACCAGTAGTCCAAAACAGCAGCTCTTCAACTAAAGAGTGGGTGGGGGTTGACCGGTGAGGGGTTGTTCCCTGTAATGTGACTTAACAACAAGAGAGAAATGGCTCTTAGAATCACATGATTCCTGATACCAAAATCTTTTAACTGAATGACAGAAAAGGGATGGAAGGGTTTTTTGCGCTTGGAGGGTTTAAAGGAGCAGCACACACCCATGTGGAAATACAAAAGCAAAAAGTGACTTTTGCATGCCATATCCCTTTTAAAATACTTTCCAACTGATATTTAAGAAGCTGGCAAAATTTGACGGCAAAGGCCAAGGACACACTGAACTATTTCAACGTTTTACAAGTTAACAATCACACAACTTACTTGAAACACACAAGCCCAAACCTCCACCCTCATGTTATTAGTGGAAATCCAAAAGGTTATCGCCTTAGCTTTGTGATCCTTATTCTTTATATTTAGTTCTAAATATATTATATAACTAGTTTTGTTTAGTAGTTTGTTTAGGTCTCTAACGTGGTCTGAGAAGTGCAGCTACCTCATTGTAAACATTTATCGGATCAGTTCTTTCTGCTACTCTGCAGTGTAAGGCCTGTAATCTCAATCTACACATTTAAACATTTCAAAAGCAAAACGGGATGAACTGAGATTTAAACAACCCTCTACTGACACTATGCTGCAAATTAATATGACAGTTTTCATCAAAGACTGATCATGAGACAACACACATCCCCCTTAAGCAAAGAAGAATGCGTTCCATTTAGTAGGCCAGTCACACATTCTCAACCTCTTCAGTAATAGAGGCTTATAAATACCCAAAAGGTTTGGGTGTGATTTTATCTCCACGTGTGCAAACATGGGTTTCGGTCCTGTTTCCTTTATGACCTGATCCTCCTCCTATCTGTAATGTGATAACTGGTGTTACCAACAGAGAGGGATTACATGTTGCTCTCGAAAATTCACAACTATAAATCGGTTATTAGCATATGTATTACACAGAGCGATTCAAATTCTTTCTTCGTGCAGATCGAGTCACACATAAAGTGGAACATAAAACAAGCGAATGCGATCCGATCGCGGTGTTGATAATGATGGATATCATGGGCCTTTTCAATGTGCACACACACACATACACACACACACACACAATTTCAACAACAAATAAGAGACTCGAACCCACCTGAGGAACATGAGATGAGAAACACGCCGAAGGCCAGTTTTGTCGCAGGACCCATTTTCGGATTACTTTTAATCGGAGTATATCCTTCCGTTTAAGTTAGAATCCCGGATTCGGGTGTGTTCCAATAGCAGTGTTCAAACACATCAATGTTAAAGGGAATATGAATGGTGGACGATCCGGTGAATTGTAGGTTGTGATCTAGTTTAAATCGGTCCCAATAAACAAGCGATTGATTTGCTGTTTCCCGGGGATAAATTCTGAAGAGCAGGAATAAATCGTTACAGTTCAGTGACACACAGCAAAAAAGGTCTATAAATCACTGTCCATGTTAGTAGTGCGGACCTGCGAGACCACACGGTAGAAGCTCATATTTGATCCTCCTAAAACCAGAACTGAGAAAAGAAAGATCCACCTGAGGCGATCTGTCAAAGCTCAGTGAATGTAAATCAGATCGCTTCCATCCGAAAGCTTCTCTCCGTGTTTAAGTGAGCCACTTTGCCACAGCTAGCCATGATATTGCTTCTTAAGCGTAAGATTTCGCAATTTTGTAAAGAAAAAAAATTAAGTCCAAAATACTAGAACCTGCACAAACTTGTCACTCTCACTTAGTGAAAAGTCGTGTTCGGACCGTCAATAACATTCTTTATCAAACACACTGTAAAGGTAGACAAATAATTACAAATAGCTGCCACTGTTGTGCAACTGAATGCACTGAATAATAATTACGTTTTTAAAAATCAAGAAAGCTAATGGTCGCTGCATATCCACAGTCCACATATCCAGTTAGCTGGCTCTCTTTATTCCAGGCTGTGTAAAATGCAAAGAAAAAGCTTGTCCTTTAGAGAAATAGGAAATGCGTTTCGTTGTTTTTCATTTCTCATTTGAGTAAAAAAAAAAAACCTAAATATAATCAGTAAGATATCGAAATGGGTAAATATTAAAGGGTTGACATAGTCCGCTTGCCCGAATCGGATCCTTCAGCGCGTTTAGCACGGCCAGCTATCCGAGTTCAGCACCACAGAGTCGGGGGAAAAACAGGATCCGTCGAAGGATAATCTGCAGAAACATTCATCTGTTGAAATAATTTCTCCGAATAATCCGTGTAGTTCCTCCTCCGTCCCTCTGTAGATTCTGGTCAG
>JAUZST010000140.1:0-31224 GCA_034779995.1 Parotocinclus haroldoi | reverse complement strand
ATCTTCAACGTCTTCCTCAGTGTCTGACCTGCTGCTTTCTCCTGAAGGTGGTTGAGCTCTGTCTGGAGGAGTTGGTAGGAAGTTCAGGGCAGTGTGGTACGGGGCAATAGATGAAGGAATGTCGGGGTTTTCTTCCCTATATCAAACTATAAGCAAACAAAATAAAATTTGGATTGAGAATTTGATTTAGGCCCATTTCGCACTAATGACTTGTGATATGTACGATATTAACACAGTTTAATATCTGTTTTATATATCAAACAATACAATATATATATGTATATAATTAAAATTAAAATATAAAAATATATTAAAATAAAAAATACATTACAATTTGTGTTAATTAAAGCTCTTGATGATTTTAAAATCTGCTTTTAAGAGAGTAGCATTTATCCACTTACGTTCAAGAGTTTTCTTGCAGTGCTCACATATGAAATGATTACTCAAGTCTAGAAATGACAATTCACCGAGCATAAAGACCTGAATGAAACATACTAGGAACAAACTATAGAACATGTATTAGCTAGGTATTTAGCAGGCAAAGAATTTCACAAACCTAGAATCTATCAAAACAACCTGGAGTACTATGACATTATGGATTTTAGCAGACCAGGAATTTTGGACTAGGAACCAGAAGGGTACAGGGGGAACAGCCTTGGAAAGCATTCCTGCATGGAAGAGAACCTCTGGGGGTTGTGGGAGGAAGGTCAGCTGTCGCTGGTGCAGGACAAGAGACCTGGAGGAGAGAGACAGAGTTAAGATAAGATAAGAAAGGTGACCCATCACTCTGTTTCTGAGTGGGGGTTCCATAGCTCAAGGGATTATACTGTTAAGGTTTGTAGGTTTAAAAAGCAGGCTCTGGAGATGAGGCGAGTTTGGCATGTTAGAGGCGCACCGGATAAAACAGGCAAAAAGGGCACTTAGTCTACAAAAGGAACAGAAACACAGAAAGATAACAATATGAACGGAGTTCAACATAGAATGGGTAGTTGACTGAATTCTAACACTGATCAACATGTAAAATATTGAACTCACTAATTAGAAGTGGCGGTGACAGCTGTATATTATGGGAACTGCTTCAAGGTTTGTTGACAGAATGGTGTCTGCTATCATACTGATCATTGTTAGAATTGCCAAAATAAATGGAACCATTATTTGTGATCTTTTAATGTCAAAGCATAAATTCTGTCAACAGAAGCATGTTTCCTTATTATAATTAGTATCGGGAGTTTGGGCCATAAAATGTTAGAATACAATCTACCTTCCTCAAGGGATCAACATTTTCCCCCCATTTCCCTAGTCATGGAGAGAGACTGCATTTCTGCTGTCACATAAAGCTTATTTACACTCACAGCTGTTCAATTTTGCAGCACCTCTTCTTTTTCCTCTTATGTATGTATGGCATGTGAGCGAGAATGATGCTTTATGGTGGAATTATTTAGTTTATGTTTAAGTTTACTGACCAAAAGTTTCTGTGTTCCTGTGGAGGTATGGTGACACATTTATTTTTGTTTTATAATGAAGAAGGGCATACTGGATAAGCCTTAACCCTTACTCATGGATAATGGATGTGGAAAACAACATCATTCTGCATCATAATTTCTTATGTACTTTCCAGCATATTTTCTCTTTATCTGATGATACACACACATCCCTTTGCTCACTGGTGGTGTATTTTTTGTACTGTTTTTTGTGAATTCTTATCTTATATAGCAACATTTTTATGCTTTTGCAAGTCAGTAGACAAATCAGTCTCCATAAAGTTGAGCTCTCTGGGTTATGAAACATAGGAACCCTCATGCAGGACTCTTTTGATCTTGGCCGAAATAAACATGGCAATGCAATGCCAAAAACCAAGTTTGTCAGTACTACTTCATGCACTGTTAGGCTTTGCCACATATTAGCTCTTAAGTGTGCAAATGATGCTTATGACCAATGCAATATTTTTGTACAAGGGCCCTATGAGCCGACATGTTATTGTGTGGTCACAGTGTCAACTCAAGACTTCCATAAATGCTAATTGTGCCTCTAGTTCTCCCAGAAGGTAAGGCCGATATCTCTTTACACTTGGGTCCAAATCTTTCGCCTACCAAGATATCAGCACTGCATAAAGTCACTAATGACTAATTTTTTCTGGATCTGACTGCAGCCTGTGACACTGCATTATTTTAAACTGTACTGAAAATTGAGTAGGTATTCAGGCCACTACCCTAAGCAGCTTTACTGCCCATTTCTCAGGTAACACTTTTTCTGTCAATATTGGTAGTTTATCCTGCTCTCCAGCAAAAATCACTTGTGAAGTTCCCGAGGATCTACCTTAAGCTCTCTGTTATTTTCATGCTATAACCTTTCTATTGGTCCCTTTTTTCAGACTCATAATAGCTTCTATGGAATGTCTCTGTCACTACAACCTAGTGATGACAACTCCATAAGTGCTATTTTTAGCTATTTTTAATTTTTTTACATCTCATGAATGTAAAAATAATTTATATACTGACTGTGAAAGACAACATAGGATGTCTTACTATAAAGCCTCAAAGTCAAGGGTCCTTGGCTTTATTGTTGATGGCTGAAATTTGATGAACAAATTAGCGCTGTTGTAAAATCTTATGCTTTGAATTCTCTCAGCTATGGACAATTTAAGATACCTTCTCTCCTCTAAAGTGAAATCTTGAAACACTTATTACTGCATTTATTTCACCCTGCCATGATTGTGGATTACACAGTCATACCTACGTCACCGACTGGGAAGAGACATCTGACATACCCCACAAATTTGCTTCAATTCACTCCTTACCTATAAAGTTTAGAATTATCAAGGTAGTTTTTTGTTGTTTCTTAAAAGTCATGATGGGTTAGCACCACCTGATATCTTCATTCTCTTCCATCAGCACAGAACAGTCATAATTGGGTTGCACGGTGGCTCAGTGGGTAGCACCATTGCCTCACAGCTAGACGGGTTCATTCCCAGAGTGGAGAAGCCTGGTTCATTTCTGTGGGTAGTCCGCTTGTCCGCATAAGTTTACATGTGGTCCCAACCTCAGTGTACATGTATTGACAATTAATATTGTGTATAGATCTAACTAGATGTAACCACTGTTGCCAATAGTGACCTTAAATCAACCAAGAAAACAAACAAACAAACCATTGTTATGTCTTGATCCTGATTAAGGATCCTTGATCCTGATTGTGGCTGATCCCACATTGTGGAACAGTTTGTCTCTAATTATTAGAGCCTCTCCAACTGTTACTACATTTAAATCTCTGTTAATATTAATTTAAAACATACCTTTTGAATCCACTTGAGAATATTAGTTTGTTGGAGTGCAATTTGTAATTTTTACATTTTTGTAATTTGCTTTTTCTTTGTCTTTTCTCTGCTATTGATTTGAATTGATTTACCTTTGTGTGTGTGTGGTCCAATCACTTTATCCGAAGTGAAATATTTACTTTAATTGATGTAAAGCACTTTTGTCAATAATGGTGTTTTAGACATGCATGTGCTAAAGAACTAAATGTATTTTGACTTGATTCACCACAAAGTCTGCTTGAGTCTTGAGCTGGTTCCTGTTGGATTGTGTTCTTAACCCAATATTAGCTTATTTTGTACTAACATGAACTTTTGTGTACTAGGAATAAAGTAATACATTTTGTATAGATTTACAAAATGTACATATATTTACAAAATATTAATTTTGTATGTCACTCTGGATAAGTGTGTAATGTAAATAAGGTAATTTCATGCCTGAGTAGATGTACAGCTCTCAGTCTGTCTCCATTCACTTTTCCTGAACAAAACAATTATTCAGGTATCTTATCAGATGGCCACTATGTTGGGTTGTCATTCACAGTCTCAGTTTTTGGGAATTTGGCCATTAGGGATGCAACAGTGCTGTGTGAAATTTGTGGCCTTTCTGGATGTCGGCTGTTGAAGTCTGCAGCTGTGATATGGCAGCCGCGTTTTCCAGAGATCAGAATCATCAATTCAATCAGAATCTTCAGTTACCTGTGTAAAACAACGAAAGTTTTGAAATTTCTGTGCTGATAACTTTTGAACTACAAGTGATATTTCAATTTTGATGGTAATAGATTTCTGAGAATTCTCGTCTTGCTTTATATGCTACATCACCAACTGGAAAAAAAACTTGCCCTTGATTCCATATGGCAGCTTTCAAGATAGCGGCCATATTCCAGACATACACCTAAAAGTCCCCTCACCAATTACTTTTGTTTGTGAAATAAAATGGTGGCCTGTGGCTTTTGGTTCATCATGTATATACAAATATAAAGGTTATACAAGTAGTAAGAGTTTTTCAATTTATTAATGCCCCAAAGCGAACCCATTATGGAATCTAATATGAGCATAACAGTTTTGCTTCTAGTTGGAAATTCTAAGACTCAGGAATGGAGACACCATTGGTTAAGCAAAATGACTCATTACAAACACCCAAGCATATTTTCTCATTTTAAGCCCACTGGTTAAATACATATGTACATAGTGTCAAAGCGTTCCATGCAATAAATACCTTT
This sequence comes from Parotocinclus haroldoi, assembly GCA_034779995.1. Taxonomy (NCBI): domain Eukaryota; kingdom Metazoa; phylum Chordata; class Actinopteri; order Siluriformes; family Loricariidae; genus Parotocinclus; species Parotocinclus haroldoi. Next base: position 26,694 of record JAUZST010000140.1, on the reverse strand, counting down.
AAAAGCACTGACATGGTTAAAAGATTAATATGAGACAAAATATCAAAATTTCAGCTTTTATTTTCAGGTATTTACATCTGGATGTAATTTACAGTTCAAAATATTTTTGTCTGAACCTACCTATTTTTTGTATTTGTATTTTTAAGTATTGGAACAGATGAACCTAATATAGACTGATAATAGATAAACTGACTACAACATAATATTTAGTTGCAAGAAGTGCATTAAGCCTGTGACCCACTGACACCACTAAACTTTACATTGTTTATTTGTGATGTTTTTTCCAGACCTTTCCAGACTACAGCCTCTTTTAGTTGGTGTTTGTTTTGGAGGGTTACTCCATTCGATCTTATCTTTAGTAGGTAACATGTATGCTCTATAAAGTTCAAGTCTGGGGATTGACCAGGGCAGTCCAAAACCAATATTGAACTTGATGAACTCCTTTGCACTTTTGCCAGAGTGTTTATCTTGCTGTATAATGAAGGATCGTCCACTGAGTTTGGTATCATCTTTCTCTAATTTGACAGACAAAATCAGTAAAGTCAGTAGACTTATGAGTTCATAGATTAATGAGCCCATCCCAGAAGAAGCCATTCAAGCCTACACCTTAACATTACCTCTACTGTGTTTCTCAGATGAGCTCGTATTTTTGGGATCATAAGCACATCCTTTCTTTTTCTAAACCTTAGCCTTTTCATCACATTTGTGAAGGTAAATATTTCTTCTTGCTAATTAGAGGTTTGCTTCTTCTGGTGAAGCCTCTTTTATTTGTTCATGAATTCTTCTGCGACCAGTAGGTTGTGATACCTTCGCTCCTACCTTTGTGGTTGTTACTGATGCCACTAACAATTGTAATAGGACCTTTCTTTATAACATGCACAATTTTTCTGTCATCAACTGCTGTTGTTTTGGTCTACATGTTCTAAATCTGTTATATATTGCACCAGTGGTGACTTTCTTCTCCAGGACAATCCAAACAGTTGCACTGGCTATGGCCAACATGCAATGTGCAATGACTGATTGATTTTCCATCTTCTCTGAGCTTCACAATGGCTTGTTTTTGACCCATAGAAAGATTTTTGCTTTTCATGTTGGTTACTCCTCTAACTATAAATGGACAGTCTGCACAGGTGTAATTCTGAAACTGAAATCTGAAACTGACCATAGACATGCAACACTATTTATTGTTTGAATAGTAACTGTAACAGGACAAACTTGAGCACACAACACAATACTTTTATTCAAAAGGAAAACCTTTGGGTTCAGACAAGAGGTGTGATCTTCTGAACAATGTATCAGATCCAGATGTAAATGCCTGGAAATAAAAGCTGAAATGTTGATATTTTGTCTAATATTCATCTTTCCCACTGTGAATCCCCCTGTGATCCTGTAAGGCTAAATGTCTCCAAGACAATGTACAGAACTGATCAAAAGTTATTGGAAGCATTTAAAACTCTGCTGCACATTTTGTTGTCAAGTAACTCTTTTCCCACATAAGAATAGACTTGATCTTGTCTTACTATGTCCATGCTTCTGCGAGCTAACACTCATCTATATTAAATAATAAATGCAATATAATAAAACAAATAGAATAAAGTCTGCCAGATGTTATGATGGCTTGATTTCAAAATGAAATATTGATTGAACAAGGATATAGGTGAAAACATTACAATTTTTAAAATCTGTTTGAAATTCTCAATAACGTGTCCTCTTTCTTTTTCAAAATTGAACAGTGTTATGAAACTCCTGGGATAACACAACAAGGCATTCATTCATAAAGTGTCATAAGAATAAAATGTGACATTTGTAATGTGTTAAAAACAGTTTTCATTTTGTGAAATTATACAGATGTTCTATAGTAATAAAAGTGAATTTACCACTCGGTGTACAGCAAGGGTCAAGAGGTGGTAAGAGGAGACCTCAACAATGACTGAGGAACTGCAATACGATGACTTATGCCCACTTTTTGTAATTTGTGTAGGTTGAACAAGCCCTTTGGGGCAATTTTCCACTGTAAGCATCTATTAACTGGCCACATCAGTCACCGTGATTAGAAAATGATGAAACAGTGATAAGGTAACTGATGAAGGGGTAAAAGTTAAATGAATAATTATAGCTGATATTTGGAGGGTTTTGATTGGTAATTTTTTGACAGCTACAACATGTTAATCTTACATCAAAAACACTTGTGTGGCATAATGTATAATTGATTTATAGGAATTTATGTCATGTTTAATATACAGTAGTCTAACAATAAAATAAGATCAAGTTATTAAATAATTCAGCCTGTTGCCAGAGAAATTCACTTACCGAATATGAGATGTAAGATGTTTTGCATTTATCCCGCAGGTCACGTTTGCTTCCGACTTCTTTACCGTTCGGGATAAACCAGGTTTATTGTAACAGAATAAATGGAACTTAAAACAGAACCAAAACATAACGAGACAACAGGCGGATAGGAACAGAGGCACTAAATGACTAGAGGGCCTTACTTCACCTGTGTCAAACATAAAACAAAAACCAAATAATAAAGAGTAACAAGGAAAGCTTTTCACCACATGAATGCTGGTGAAGCTTATAAATAGTACTCGCTAATCCAGGACAGGTGTACACAACCAAGGCACGCCTGTGCAGACGTCAGACGTGACAATTGGAGCACTGTGAGTTCAATTCTCAGTTCCCACAAAATGCTAGACAGGAAGACCCTTAGTCCTCATTATATTGGCATAATATTTAGTCTCTGTTGGGGTTTGATCCCGAGCTATGATCTGCTAATTTTACTAGATATTACATACAGTTTTATCCTACCATTCCAAAAACTGTTTACTGTTATATTGATTATTATTGATTTTGCAATAATTTTTGGGAAAGGTCTCTGTAAAAGGGTTATATATTGTTACATGTTATAAGTTTGAGTTGAAATAAAAACATAATTTAAAAAAAACATTTGTTCTCATGGCAAATGTCCATGTGCACTGCTATTCAACCCCAAATGCAAATGATTGGTGAAACATATGGCATTTCTGTTTTAATAGCTTTTAATAAGGGAAATTGTTAAGTGACACCTCTCCAACCAATATTTTCTGTGAGACTAAGAATGCCACTGCAAAGCATTTCATTATAGATTCCTTAAGCAAGGTTTTCTTGGAAGTGTGATTGGGATCATTGTCTTGCTAAAGAGTTGAATTTTAACAAGGTTGGAGAAAACCCATTACATTCCTCATAATATACCTTGGTATTTCTGTGAATCCATGATGCTAGATCAAGATTGCCAGTTCCTGTAGTATAAATACATACACGTCATAACTGACCACTGTCCGTGCTTGACCATGGGGACAGTACTCTTTTGATGGTAAACATCGCTTTCATTGATTCATGTTGCCGGACAGTCTGAGTTGTGTTTCATTACTCCATAAATCTGTGATCCAGAACTTTGCAAGCCTCTACAAATTTTTCTAGTATATTTTAGTCAACTGTTCTTGTCAATAGTCAACAGTCACATTTATGAACTCCTTGGTTGTTACATAATTTTTTTTACAGTTGACATTGACACTTTGCCCCAGACTTCATTATGCCTTCTTAGTTCTGTCTTGGATACCTTCTTATACCTATTACCGACTGTATATACATTGCCTATTTGGTAAAGTGAAATGATCTCCTCTCTTAATTTTCACTTTGGTTACAAAAACACTTCAGTGGGTGGCATTTATATTGTTGAATTGTCAGGAATTGCTTCAAACAGTGAATAATTGCTTCACAAAATTCAATAATTGTTACATGCCATTATTAAATGAGTAAGCTTCCACAAGTTCATAATATTCATAATATAATAAAATATCAATATCATATGAAATAACAAATTCATATTTTTTTCATTTGCTGTTTCATTCACCTGATACAGACAAAATTGAAAGTATAATCTAGCTTAGCTGAAAAGTTTTAAGTGATTAATTCTTACTTTCTGTGGGGAAATGAATATTTCTGAATGTAAGTGTATCTATACACTTTCCATATAGTAGACTGGATTTTAGTTCTAATCATTTTGATTGCATATCTGATTTTAGAAGTAACCTTTTACTTCATAATTTTCTCACTAAATTATATGATTGCAAACACATATCTCAGTTATCTTTTCATTTAGGATATTTTCATCATGCTAGTTTTATTGAATATGAATCTGAAGTGTTTTTGTAGGTTTAAAATTGATAATAATGTATTTTCATTTATTTGCTTTCAACTGTAATTACTATAGAAGATAAATGTAAAACATGGGAAACTTCCCTTAGCTGTTCCCTGTGAGATCAGAGGCGGAGGGGAAATTAGTTGACTTTATTATATTTTCAAAACTGGTGTTGTTTGGGTAATTGTGTGCAGGCAGATGCAAGTAAGCTAATGTCAAATCTAATACAGGCTCTGAGCTGTGTTTTCAGCATGACTCCTTAAAAGGAAACAAAGCATGGCAGGTCTTCCTCAGTCTATGTGCTCAGTCTTGTTAATTGAACTTTTATTGTTTCCCTGTTTCTTAGGCACCGAGCTGCAGCTGACTTCAGAATGTGTGATGATAAATGCAACACACTGAGTTCCAGTGATTATGTGGAATGCCGGACTCTTATTATATTTCCAGGCCTTCAGGGGAAATAAAACCTTATGAAAGTAGACGTGTTACTAGTAAATATTTTGTTGTGATAGAGTAACAAAGTAAAGAACAGAAATTCCAAAATGGAAGATCCAGAAACACATGGAGAACGTTATTGTGCTTGGTTATGAATTTTAGAAGTTTGTCCATTATACAATAAAATCGTGGTTGGCAAGTATTTGCCTAAGTATGTGAAATTCATCCCTAAAACTGAGTAAATAAAGCCAGGAGTTTATTTACTGACCGTGGTGCTACTTCTTTTTGTACAAGGTATACTACATGTATGAAAAATTGTTATGTAATGATTTTTGTTATGATATGGCATCTTTCCAGTGTTATACTTCTGTTACACTGTGTTTCCTATCTACACACTGTCTTGTTACTCACAGTGGAACATCAGTGGATTGTCTTTGTCTTTGAATGTTTGTCTTTAGCTCACTGTAATCTTGTTCTTTACGGTAGTGCTGGTTGTTGTTTGTCGTTTCTGTATTTAAATCCAATTTAATTCAGTATAAGTCCTTTTAGAAACACTGACTCTCATTTCCATGCTGTTGTTTTACATTTGTTTTGTTGTGTCTTTGCATTGTTTTTATATATAAAAAAAAAATCCAAAACCCAATTGCTTTAGGTTTTCTATCTACACACTTTGACATTGCATTTTGTCTATGCACACATTTTCCTTTACATTTGCATCAAACTGTAGACACAACTTTCTGAAATCAAGTTGCCAGTTCAGTTCTATTACAAGTTACATTTTTAGACTAGTATTTGTTTTACAAATGCAAATTACAATTTTTCATATTTGTATTTTTATATTATTATTCTACTTGATATATTAATGAAACTACATTAATTAAAATAGCATCATTAGAATAATTTAATTTAAATTGTCTTGTAACATATATAAGCTATAACATTCAGATACACAGTTACAGATTAATTAAAAGTTGGGTGAATATCCTCCAAGTGTGGTGATTCCAGTTAACTGCCAGTACAAACCAGTCCTGCAGAGGCATTGACATTCTCTAATAATTAGTGCAATGTTTAAAATTTAAGTTAAGGCTTATCTTAAATAATTTGCTAAACTATGGATGTCACTAAGAGCTTGTAAAATAATAATTTCCCTCTAATCATTACATTTTGTTATTGGTTTCAAGAGAAATAGATCCCAAGGTCATAGTCCTTATAAGAAACTGCAGTCTACTTGGTATCCTCTGGGTATTCAGAAGTGTTTTCTTTGTTACAGAGGCAAGAGAAACATTTTCCTTCCTCCAGCTCACAAATCCTGAGCCTGACACCATTAAAGCTCTCGTAGTTCCTTTTGATCAACAGCCAATTCCCAACAATCCAAGACATACCTGTCTTGCTACTCTAGTCACTTTCTTTATTAAGCCTTAACTCATGAAAATTTGAACTGCTGAAGACGATTCTGTCTGATGTGACCACCTCTAATGAAGAAGCCTCTTCATGCTACTCTCCAGACAGTTTTCAAGATATTTGCATTAGCAAAACTGTTAATTCAAACTTATTGCATGCATTTTTGTGTACTTATGTCAGCAATATTATGCACTATATTACCCTGCAGTGTAGCTTGCTGCCTGAGGTATTTGATGCTGTTTAACTTGTAGGTGTGTGTCATATTTTATCCCAAGTGCTGCTGAAAAAAATGTCAAGTACTATAATGGTAAGGTTACAATTCACACTTATCTTTATCTCACTTCCCAGAGCTGGCTTTACATGCTGTGCTGGCACATGGTGACCAGACAGACAAGTGTTTCAAAGCCATCCAGAGAGAGTGAGACAGAGTTCAGTAGCCCCAGTCTGGCCCTTAGCGCTATGAAACATTTTATAACCATTACCTGACAGTTAAGCAAGTGTTCTTCGGCCCTGCACTGACACAGCACTCATGTGAGTTGATCACACACATCAGCTCACAATGCTAATTGAAATGCCAGGAACTGAATCCATTAACAGCTCTCCACAATTGAACAGTAGAATCCAGCACTGGTGCTGCCAGCATTTAGCTGAATAGAATTTCCTGTGCATTGCAATTCTGAGTGGCTCTCCAGGAATTCAAAATTTGATTTGATAGAACAAACAAATCCATTATTTAATTGCTATGATTTGTTCTGACAAATAGGACATACAGAAATGACACTTATTGCATTTTCCATTTTGTTTACATGATTAGGTTTTGCAGCATGCAGCTAACAAAGTATGGATGCAAGATGACACGCAAAGTGCTGTGAGTTTTCTCACGTTTTTCTTTTTCCTTTACATCTGTAAAACGCATTTTACTGCTTGGGGATTTCATGCTAAAGTATATGTGCGTGTATGTGTGTTCCCTGTAATGGATTGGCACCCTGTCTGGGGTTGTCCTGCCTTGTGCTCTGTGCCGCAGGTTGGGCGCCAATTCTCCCGTGACCCTGACTAGGATAAGCGGATAAGACAGTGAATATTTGGGATGGATACTCAAATTACTGTAAATGTAACTTATATTTATACACTGCTCACAAAATTATTTAATTATGCAATATTTCATTTTGAAGTATCCCTTAATTTTTGTGAGCAGTGTATTTATATATATATTATTAGCTTTTAAGAAAGAATGAGGGAACAGCACCTGATCTTGAATAACACCTTTTCTTTTGCTCTCCATCGTGACAGAAACACGACAGCAGCTGATTAATTATGAATCACCTTTCCATATCCTGGTACATTTTTTTGCAATCCATCCCATCCCTTTAGGGCAGGACATTACATTTGCCCTGCATAATGGTTTAACTCTGTGGTATTATTTATAAAAAAAATTTCCACATATCCAGCCCAGCAGCTTTGCATTTGCCATCATCAAATTAACACATTTTGGAAGAGGAAAAAAGTTTTCTGCCAGAAGTGATCAGGTTCACACGTCTGAGATGCGCCTCATTCTCAGGTAGAGTGTGTGAAAGAAGAAAGCTGGACTGCAGCCCTGTGGCTTTCCCAGTGCTATGCTGACCCAAGCTGCAAATCTAACCATGTTATTTCTGCACTCATGGTCTTAAACTTTGAATACAATTGCAGTGGCACACTGCAGCCTCTGAAGGCCATATGGCCATACCTGTCTTCTAGTGACTCTACTTATTAAACCTCAACTCTTGATGATTTGCACTGCTGAAGATGATTTTGTCTGGTGTGACCACCTCTAATGAAGAAGCGTCTTCATTCTACTCTCCAGACAGTTCTTCAAGACATTTGCATTAGCAAAACTGTTAATTTAAACTGGAATGCAGCCCTGTTGGTTTCCCAGTGCCATGCTGACCCAAGCTGCAAATCTTACCGTATTATTTTTGCACTCATGGTCTTAAACTGTGAACACAAGTGCAGTGGTACACTGCAGCCTCTGTATATAGATTAGCATTTTACACACCTGGGGGTAGATGACTATGTTTACATGTAGTTATTAAGCCAATCATCAGATTTCTGCAGATAGATGATTATTCAAGTGTCATGTATACAGTATACTCCATTTTGGAAATCAGATTAAGTTAAGAGAAAAAAGAGCCGTTTTTGTCACAGCATGTATAGCAGGTGCCTGATTACAGTTGCAGCTAAATTAAGGGCAATTTAACAGCTGTGGAACATTTTGTACTCTGAAACACAGTACATACCTCAGAACATAAAGAATATTTAATAATAAATATTATCAAAGCTAAGAAAGTTTGTCATAAGATATAACTCGGATTACTGAGTGTAATCTGAATTACTGAATGTAAACTGGGAGTTTCTCATTATCTGATTACTCAAGTTTATGAATACTGGTTTTATTGGATTATTGGTCAAATCTGATTTTCTGTAGATACTGCATTATTAAGTGCATGTAAAGGCAAGGTGAGTGGTTAGCGCTTAGCACTATGCACTATGAAAGTGACACCCTCCTGTATGAAAGTTCTAAAGAGTGTTTAAAAATCTACTGGACTTTTATTTCAGAAAAATCTGAATACCCCAGCAATGAATGGGTGAGGGGACCTATCTTTTAGGCCAGAACATGGCCACCAACTTGAAATCTGTCATACTAGATCAGGGGCAAGTTTTTCCAATGGGAAGGTGGTCATGTATCATATCAAAGAAGACTCAGAAATCGATTTCCACAATCAGATTTGCAATATCACTTGTGGTTTGAAATTTATCAAAACAGAAAATTCCAATTTTTTGTCACAGGCAAATGAAAATAAAATTGCCAATCTTGCAAATCCTGAAGTCCGGGGAACACAGCTGCCATATCATAGCTGCAACAACCAATACCAGATAGACCAATTTCACATAAACTGGGACTGTCAATACCAAGCTGAAGACATAGTGATTGTGTGAAGTCTGCTACTGACAAAGACACCTCAACAATGGTTTTGACAGCCATTGCGAAAACTCCACGATGCAGCGGTGCAACGTGTCTATTGGTTTTTTACTCACAGTGTGTCCTGTAACTTTGGACTCATCTTGTACGTTTCCTTAAAAAATGTCTTTGTACTTTATAATCTTGCAAAAAACTAATACATAATGTCCTTTCCTAATTGTTTATGTCCTGGAACAACTGATAACACTGTGCCCATTAACAGCTAAAAGAAATGGTGCACATTTCTCATTGCTCATCCTTTCCCATATTTAACTATCACTCCATTCAGTCCATAAAGCTGCCAGATAAGGTATTTGAACTGGCATGAAATAGTAAATATGAATGCAGTTGAAATTATGGTCACAGGCAACAGCAGCAAAGCCCTAGAGAAGAGTCATAGCCTTTTTGATTCTCCAGCCTACATGTTTAAAATCAAAGCAATTTGAAGTGAACATCTGCAATCTATTTAATAGATAGATGGATGGATGCATAGATAGATAGACACAGCGAATCAGTCATGGAGTTTTGAATATGAATGACAGAGTGCTGTGGAAGTGAATTAAAACAGGGTCATACAGTGTTATCAGGATCATCTGGTGGTAGTGATATAATTCAGCTAATCTCCATGGGCAACCAGTATGAAGTCCCTTTGAATAAATATTAGCTTTCCTCCAGAACCTTGATTTTTAATCAGCAAACCTATCCTCCCTTAAATGCATAACAATCAGCACTTGTTCTCATGTTCAGGTTGAGACATTTAGTGTTGATATTACTTAGATGTAGATATTTAAGCAGTACTTTAAGCAGTCTTAAACACCTAAGTGTTAAATGCAAATGCGTCAAATTTTAAGAGCTGATGACAGAGAGCTCAAATCCTTTCAAATACATAAACCTTTAGAAAATAGGTGTGTAAACTATAGCATAATGGACTGTTGCCATCTATTGGTAAGACTTTCAGCCTGCATTTATATTAGATGATAGGATTTGGAATGGCTGCTTTTGGCAGATACCAGTAAATGGTTTGAATTTAGTAATCTTGAAGGTTGCAGTGGGCTATTGTTATGAATGGTATGATAGAGAACAACTGTACAGTTATATACAGTACATTTCAGTGGCATCTGGTGATTTTTTAAAGAAAGGGAGAGCACAAATGTTCTTTAAATTTACTGATCAGCCATAGAATTTTGCTTCCTATATCAGCTGATGGCAATTAATAAATAACCAGTCAAGTAGAACTATTTAAATTCTTCTTTATAGATAATAAAAAAAAAAATAAAAGTTTTATTTAAAAGCATGTTAAGCTTCAAGATGAAACCACAAAACAGGAAAAACCCATAACATGTACCATCAGATGGTCCAATGCATTTATTGTTAGACAGTTAAATTGCCATATTTAGTTTCGTTTTCAGAGACAAGGCTTGAAAGTAATGGTACTCCAGTTTTCAATAAATCATCTGCTCCACATTTTAGGTATGTATATGTATGTGAAGAAAATAAGATAGGCGGTGTGGCTTTTTTGCACAGCAGTATGTTTGACTTCAGTTGGGGAATTCTCCACCTTTGAATACTTGGCAGTGCAATTGAATTGTGATTATCTGGTTCTTAACCTTGTTGTCTACTATCCACCTAGGCATTAAGTAAACTTTTTCTGTGAGCTTGAGGATATGCTTTCTACGATTCTAATTAATTTTGACAGCATTCTGACAGCATCGCTAAAGATTTTCATATTTATAAGCATGTACTCACAGATCTAATAACTTAGTTATTAGAGTTCATGCTTTTATACAGCATGTGTCAGGTCCCACCCATAAGCAAGGCATAATGTACATTGGATCATATGTGTGCCTTTTTTAAGTAAAAAAATATATATGATAAAAGAACAAGGGGTCTTATTGCAGGTAACTAATGCATTCTCTGTCATTACTTACATTGTATACAACCCAAAAAAAATGGAAAAAGTTGAAACAGTATGGAAAATGCACCTAAAACAGTGTTTGTACATTTACTGTGACTTTTATTTAATTGCAGGCAGAATAAACCTGATATTTCATGTTTTGTCCTGTCAATTTCATAAAATTTGTTCATAAACATACATTCCTGCATTTCAGGCATGCACGATATTCCAAAAAATTCCATTTTGCGCTATTTTTCCTAAAAATACATCTTCTGATGTGCAACAGTAAGAGATCAACTTTGTCGCATTTGTCATTTTAAAATTTTCCAAATATTCTCTATTGGGCACAGGTTAGGACTGAAGCAGTCCAGTACCTGTAGCCTTTCTGTCTGCAGCCATGCATATGTAAAGTGTGTAGTTCTGTATTGTCTTGTTGAAGATTGCGTGGACCCTGGCAAGGATGTTGTTTTAAACACATCCCATTGCATGACAGACCCTTTAAACGGCATCCTTTAAACAAAAAAGACTTTAAACGCTAGTTAATTTCAATGTCATACATGTTTCTGTGTGTGATGGTCTATCCTAGATACCTCCAAGCCCAGAGAATTTGATGATGCTTCTGGACATGGTTAACTTGACATAGTTTTGGACTAGACATAATTTTTGCACAGTAAAGTTTAAAGGGACAATTGTGAATTTCATTTAGGCTTTGTTAATTTTACAACATTTTGTAGTTCTTGAAAAAGATTTGCCGAAATAATCCTTTGCCCATGTGGTTCTATCAGCTATTGATGAATGACGATTATTGATGCAGATCACAGGCATTCAGTTTAAGCTTGGCCTTACACAAAAAATCCACCCAATTCCTTGATGGGTTTAATTCTATTCAATTCAATTTTATTTGTATATATATTTAATTATATTAGAGGAAGAAGTAGAGGAAGAAGTGTTCAAATACTTTCATCCTTGGATGCCGCTTCTGGATGATGTTTTGCTGCTAAAACATGATTACAGTCATCCATTGACATTACCTGTTTAAAATCTCATCACTATTTGGTTTTTTAAATCATTACTAGATCTGTCACTAAACTTTTTTTTTAAATAAATTGCAGGCCTAAAATACAAAAATTGATGTTTATTATCAAATGTTTAGACAACAAATAAAACATTTCAGGTTCACACTGTCTGCAATAACTTCTTCACACAGGTTTAAGTTTAGTTAAATGATTTTTTCAATACTAAGCACCATCTGGTTTCCATGTTGGTTCCATGGTGTTGGAACACCACACACCAAAAAAATAAAAACAAAAAAAAAACATAAAATAAGCTGACTATGTTACAGTTTCATGCAAAACTCAAAAATGGTCCAAACAAAATTGTTGGCACCTTTTCAGAATTGTGGACAAATATTAACGATCCCAAGGTTACAAGTCCATCTCCAGAGATCTTGATGTTCCTGTGTCCACAGTGTGCAACATAATCAAGATGTTTACAGCCCATGGCACTGTAGCTACTCTACCTAGATGTGGACTCCATGGTCTTCCTTCTCTATACCATAATGAAGTAATTGTTAGACATATTCCGATTAGGGCACTGAGGTCATCTCAGCATAGAAATAAAGTAGGGGGAATCTGCATTTAGCTAGCATCTAAAAGCTCTGCAATTCTCTGGCAAAAGAACCAAATGATACTTAATCAGAAAGACTGAAAACACATTTTTCATATCAGTATTTTTCAAGTTTGGAGGATTTATCATTTTTATTACTGTCATTCTATTTTCTTTGTTTTTGTTTAATTTATTTTTCCTTTAATGATCTCTGATTAGTGCTTAAATACCTTTCAAGATACCTTTACAAGCCTTTTCTCTGAAAGATTCTTGCTTGTTGGATAACCATATTGCTGTCAAATATGAGCATCAATCCTATTGTGTAGAGAATTATGACAAGGGAAAAAGCCAGTACATACCAATGAACAAGATATGAGGTGAACAGTACTCAGCTATGAGTGCTGAAGCGAGACTGAGGATTTGTCAGAAGCCCAGCACATAGGAATTTCATGGTTTGCTTTTTAAAACTTGCTTTTTTTTCTTTTTTATATTTAAAAAATAATAATTTTAATCCACAAGTTTGTTAAATCGGTGGATTCAGTACACACAGATGCGCTGTGTGCATAGTCTCAGATTTGACATTGTCCTTACAAATCATATAATCAACATAACTTAAGTGACAAGCTGAAAAAAATGATACATTTTAGAATGTATTGCTATGTGGTATGTCTGTTCGCTGTAATAGCTGATAATCAACCTGATAATCCATGTTATCCATGTCAGAGCGTTGGTGGCATCTGCAGGCACCACCAGAAGGCAACAGAGGTACTGTGCAAAGCCTATGAAGGCAGCCCTCTGAATTACATTGCCCAGAAGCTACAGCATTAACAGGCTGCATTTAATTAGAACAGTTGATTTATGAAGAGGATGCGGGTAAATCATTTGATTGTTTGTGAGTCTGTGAAAGAAACAGACAAAAGAAAATAACACAACAGAAAAGATTCATGTATATAAAATAAAATGAAAGTTGATCTAGGGAAGCCTATAGAAGATTATTTGAAGAGAGGAATTTTGTGACAAAAGATAAAATTGAAAGAAAGAAAATTGTGTTATGAGAAGATATCAAAAAGCAAACAAAAAAGTCTAGAAAACTAAAAGAAAGAGAGAGAACGTAAAACTGCCAGACAGATAAAGGGATCTTGGTAGGGGAGATGACTCGAATATTAACAAATAACAGAGCAATGTTACAATAGTTAATAAGTAAATCCAGAAGTAAATGCAATGAGAAAATAAGATTTATTTGAGTTAGGGAGACAAGGGGAAACCAAGTCAGAATGAGTTTAATGAGAACTAGAGTCCCAGTGTGTGGTTATAATTTTATGTTTGTAGACACATAAGATAAGTTGATAAGTTTAATTTACCTCCCTTTTTCACAGCCTCTCTTTCTAGGTTGTATATACTTGTATCAATTTGTGCTGATTTTTAGGAGGGCAAAGCACCTGAGTCCAAGCCCGCCTGATAATCGTAGCATGATTTCAAAATATTCCAAAAAGCATCTTGTGATGTTACTGAATGCTTGGCATTCTCTGTCTTGAAAAGCCCTGTAAATTTTCCACTGAGGTTTAGATAATTCCTGACTGTGAAGTACTGACGTCATAGCAGATGGTAATTTAGGATATTTATAAGGATGTTTTTTTAGTTTGTTTTTATATTAAACTATATATAGTTGTCATGCAGAAGTCCCAACACCCCAAAAGTCAACCTAACCACAAAAAAACTTTTTGCGCATGCTGCGAGAAGCCCGACACGACTTTACCCAACTTTATGCTGGATGCCCATTTTAGAAGTAATAGGTTAAGTTGAGTGTGAAATAATATTTTGAATAAGATTTTAATTTAAGTTTAAGGCTGAAACTGATTTGACCTTTTTACATGATCCAACATGTCTAGTCATATTTGTAATTTATCTAGGCCTGTGCTTTCATAAATATTATTTCTTTATTCACAATAAACTGGTTAATCACTTAGCTGATTAACTGGTTAATAGTCATAACCCTTGTTCTTAATGTGAATGTCAATGTGGAGAAAATCTAACCTTTCCAGACAGTATCATTTAATTAGCTTAATAGAAATAATAGCGTTTCCTATGTTAAGGTTATGCAATCAACCCATGCTATCCAAACTCCCATTGTCCATATTCCTGGTATCTGAATTCCTGCTGCTAACAAATGAAAGTAATAGGAAAATATATCTGAATATTCAGAATATCTTCTTACCTCTACTTGTCCCTTATTTTTATGTATTTAGAGATTAATTATGTAATTCTGGTGCTATAACACGAGAGTACAGAAAGCACTATTGCACACAATTGAGATCCTGAATATGAGAGATAATTTACAGTAGGTGGAGTTTTAAATATACAAGAACCAGATAGGGCTATCCTCAAATGAAATAATGAAATACTCATTATTTAAACCATTTCACACAAACAAAGTCCTTTCATAAAACTACATATTCATGTATAGTTAGTCAAGCTACAATTTTGTTATATTTTGTGCAAATATAAATGCTGATGCATGGAACTTTATCTAATACAATCGCTGGGTGTTCTATATATGCAATATCTAAACCTGTGGATCACAATAACTTAGATCACTTCCCCCCATTTTGCCAGGTTCTCTCAACATTGGAGTGGAGCAAGGTTGCCAGGACTTTCCACCTAAAGCTTTTCTTAATGTAGTTTGGTGGGGTAATTGGATAACACAGGTTTATCCTCTGCAAGCACTTTGTATGAGCAATCCAATTTCACATCCTCATAAAAGGAAAACCATTATTCCCCACTAAAGGGTGATGCTGTAGTCACCCTCACACAAAATGCAGCCAGAGATTTTCCATAAATCCTCTCAACACTTAACCTTGTTACTGACCAATCTGTATTATTACAATATAAATTTGGTCCCATCCCTGTTTTGTTATTTATCCAGGAAGTCTTCTTTAAATATGAGCTTTCCTATTTTTTAGTAAATAAAAAAGCAAACAAACAAAAAAAAATCTGTATCCAAGAGACAGAGCTATGTTTATTCAAGAGAGATTTTTAAGAATATCAGTGCTATAAGCCTTCTTGCTCCATAGATTTGTTTTACGCATTCAAGAAAATGTGTGAAGTAAACTATTGAACTGTAGAATGTGTTGAGGAACTAGACCGAGTCAGCCAACCAGTCCATTCAACAGCCAATGTTTGGCACGTTCTTAAAACACGGGAAATATTCCCCATTGTAAACTCATTTTGTTTTAATCACTAGTTGGTCTGAACATTAACACTGGCTTAGTCATTGTGTTTCAGTCACCAGCGGGCCTGAATGCTAACATTGACTTGCTCATTGTATTCAATCCCTGGTGGGTCTGAATTTGTAAAGCACCATGGAGATTGTGCGGGGGAAAAACGACATGTTTTAGAGGAGCTAAATATTTGGAGGTGCCAAGTTCAGACTGACCACAGGTAGAGATTATATTCAGTCCCAATCTAAGTAGTGCTTCAATCTCACTGAAAGAAAATTACATCTATTATTACTATGATTTTAAATGAAACTTTTTTTTCAAGGTGTGAGGGAAGTTTTTCATTATGCTATCCAAACCAACATGTAAAAGGATATTGATTGGTTCTAAGTTTACTAAGGGGTTTTTTGGACTTAAAAAATAAAAATTAACCTTTTGTTTGATATAACTTTCATTCGGCAAAGAACAGCACATTAATTACAATTCTTTGCCATTTTTTGTCATATAAACAAATGAAAAACCACAAATAATTAACAAGAGAATCAGAGTACATTCTGAGCACACATATAAGATGTACAGTTTATAACAGGCACATGAAGATACAAGGATGGGAGGAACAGGAAAGTCAGTGTGTACACTCACTGGGTACTTTATTAGGTACACCTTCTTGTTTCTGCATTCACTGTCTATTTTGTAATTTCCAGTTCCACACAGATGATTTGTATTATAACAGTTACAAACTGCAGTCCATTAGTTTATCAACATACTTTGTTCTTTTCCATTACTCTAATGGTCAGGACTCCCTACAGGACCACCACAGATCAGTGTGTCTCGTGCTGTTATAAGTGGATCAGTCACTGAAAATAGTCCACTGACCAAGAATATCCAGCTATCAGTATCATCTAAGCACTAATGAAGGATTAGAGTAAGGCTAACACAAACAGATTAGCTACTGTCTCTGACTTTATATCTACAAAGTGGATAGATTAGGTAGTTATGTCTAATAGAGTGCACAGTGGGTGAACACTCCAGCAGCCCTGCTTCATCTGATCATACCATACCAGCAAAACACAAACTGACATAGCACCAAAACATCAGTGTCACTGCAGCTCTGAGAATAATCCAACACCGAACAGAATCTGATCAGTGGGGGTTCTGACCATTAAAGAATAGATGAAAAGGGACATAAGACATTAAACATAAGAACTACAATCTAATTGTAGTGCTAAAAAGTGCTTCTATAAGGTAAGTGGAACTAATAAAATGGACAATTAGCATAGGAGAGGAGGTGTACCCAGTGTTGATTAACTGAATTAACAGTTGGTAGTAAATGTACTGGATACAGGAGAAATAGGCAAGCATAAAGTTGTGTGTGTCTTTGGCAAGGACTTGATCAATGTGGCTTAAGTGTTTGAGTAGGAGTACCGCTAAAATGGCAATGCTTATGAAATGCTATTTGTCAGCAGTCAGTTAGTACTTACCAATAGTGATTAAAGGAGGGGTAAACAACAACCTAAAATAGGGTGTTCAACTAAAGGTATCTCAGCTAGTCCACATTGACAAAAGAGATACTGTGACTCAAGTGACAGAAAGTTTTAATGTGTGTTAAAATAGGAATGTGCAACAACATATTGTGCATCACACCTTAGCCACTGGCCAGTCAGAATGCTAGTCATGCTAACCCTACACCTACAATGAGCATGTAAGCATCAGAACTGGACCTAGGAGCCATGGATGAAGGTTGTCTGATCAGGTAAGCTCTGTTTTCTTTTACACCACATTGACAGGTGTGTATGTATGCACTGGTTACCTGGGGAAGCGATGACACCAGGATGCGCTTTGGAAAGAAGTCAAGCTGTCGAAAGAAGTGCACTGCTCTGGGTAATGCTCTGCTGGGAAACCCTGGTTCTGGGAATTCAAGTTGATATAAATTTTGCATGGTTAACTCACCAAAACATTATACACAAGTGTCTAAATGTATTTTGGTTGCAAGTTTTGTCAGGAAAGGTACGGTGATTAGCTTGTGATTAAATGATGTCACTTTTTGCTATATGAAACAATGGAAATAGTCTCCCGCTTGTCTTGCTTGCTACCAGCTAAGTATTCCCATTTGGGTTAGGGTTGCTAGGTGTCTGACAGTTCAGACAGTCCAGCTTTCAGTTTGATGTTTGAGTCTGATCTGTAATGTTGACTAGAAGTCAAAATGTCAGATTGAAAAAACACTATTTATATATTTTTTTACACACACACACACACACACACACACACACACACACACACACACACACACACACACACACTTCTACCCATATGAGCACTGTGTAAAACAGGTGTTAAAACTCACTTCAATGACAATTATTACATGGATTCATATATTTCTCTTGCATAAAAGCATACATGGCACATACTCACTCGTTTCATGCATATTCATAACGATTCATGATGTATTACATGTATTAATCAATGATTTTGCTCATAAATTACAGCATTAATTAATGTTATTTAAAATAAAAATAAAACACATAAATAAACCAACCTTAAATGTAACAATTCTATTTTTTGCGTCAGAAATAGTCCCTGGGGATATTAAAATTGTTAGACATTGAAACAATGATGTATTATATGTATAATCAAGTGATGACTGGTGTTTTTTGAAATACTGGAATCAAACTTGTTTGATTTTACTTCCTAGTCATCACATAGACACAGCATAGGGATCTCACTTATTTTATATGCGCTATTTGATTTGCTAAAATACTAAATTCCATCAACATTACTTAATGGTATAGAGACTTTCATGAACTGTTTAATGATCACATTTTAATTAGACTGAAGGGAAGTTGGACTTCCCATGTAGTCTTAAAGCAATCACCTGTGGTTCTCATGCAGCTGCCTAATCACTGTGTAGAGACTGCTGAAACTGAAATAAGAAAAATATAATTGTAACAATAGAAAAGTAAAAATGAAGTTAAACGAAAATTAGGTGTTGATTAAATGATTAATGAAGCTACATCTTCAGAAATCACTGTGTGTGACAAAATCTACACAGACTGAAAATAGTTGACAAGCACAATCGTTTTGGTCCTAATAACTGACCGGTCTGATTAAACAAACATGCCCTATGTTACAAGACGGGACGTGCTAACGTACAAACAAGAACTACTGTTGCTTACAAACTTTGGTCACTGAAAAATAAATCTACAACACAGTGTATAGATACTGAGCATGCGAAGCATAATACTGTAAAAAACAAGTTCTTACTAAATTCCAGTCAACATTTGAAGAACTTATCCAGTGTGATCTGACACGTACTCTTGACAGACTGCACTTGAACAAAATAAAGAAAGTGGTGGGCGTGTTCACCTCCGGCTGGTTTTGCTCTTGTCAACACAGCTTTTTCGTATCTCCTTTGATAAATCCACACATTCTCCTGGGTATTCCCAAAATCTTTCCATATCTTGCTGACCTGCTTTGCAGTGGCTAAGTGGCGACTTGTGGTTTCTTTTTCTTATTCGCTCTCATGTTCTTGGGTCTGATTAAGCGGAATTTTGGTCCAAATAAGTAAATAACATTACATGTATATAATAGGATTTGTTTCGGTACTTTAGGATTTGGTCTGAATAAGCGGCTGGTCCCATCAACCGGTGGTCCAATTATTTCTTATGCAACTTTGAAGTTTGATGGCATCAATTCTGCAATTGCTTTCTTTAAATCCCAAAATGAAATGATCTCCTTCAGCTTTTGTGACAGATTCTTAGTCATTATCATAGTTGTAACACACCTTGAACATTTCACTGGATGGTGTCACACATCACAGATGAAACAAATGAAGTGTCTTGTTTTCAACCAAGTGCTGGAAACATTCCTCAAAGATTTTGGTCCAAATTGACTCCCATTCCACCTTATCAACTACTGTACTTTACTGGATTGTGGTGTGGTGATGTCATTTTGTACAATGTCATGTTAAAGAAACCAGTTTGGTAAGATGAATGGTAAGATGAATAAAATGTGTTTATATCCTTATAAAAGGATATGGTCAGCAACAGCACTCAGGTAGTTGGTGCAAAATATGCCAAGAAAAATTTTCTCAATCTTCTATTGTCAAATTTTGGTTAGCCCATGCGAATTGTAGTCTTGTTTTCCTGTACTTAGCTTTTGTAACTCTTGTGTACACCTTGGTTGTACCATGGCTTCGGGGGCTGATCGACCTCTGCATTGCAGTTCACAGGCCATGTTATGTGGGCTTATGTCTATGCAAAGATCTCAGCATGCATAGCTGACATATCATCATGGATGGCAGATCACCACCTTAAGCTAAATCCTGGCAAGACAGAATTATTACTCTTTTCAGGTGACTCTTGTCCCTACCAGGACCTTGTCCTTTCAATCAACAAGGTTTGGATCTCCCCCTCTCTTGTGGCATGCAACCCGGGGGTGACTATACTTCCCATACTGCTAACATACAGAAGGATCCATCCATTTCTTTCCACAGAGGCCACACAGATTCTGGTTCAGTCCCTTGTCACCTCAAGACTGTACTACTGCAACTCTCTCTTAGTGGGGCTATCCCTGACTGCTATCCGATCCTTACAGTTGATCCAGAATTCAGCTGCAAGACTCGTGTTCAATGTTCCCAAGTTTAAACACACTGCTCCGCACTCTCTACTTTCTTCCTGTAGCTGCTCACATCAGATTTAAAACACTGATGCTTGCTTACAAAGCTAAAAATGGGCCTGCACCCTCCTACCTTGCAGCACTTATTACACCCCGCACTGCACCTTGCACACTCTGGTCCTCGAGCACTGCTCTTTTGGCCCCTTCAGCCTTCTTTCTCTCTCTCTCTCTCTCTCTCTCTCTCTCTCTCTCGCTCTTAAAAAACAAACAACCTTTACAGTTTCAGAAGTATGTTCTTGTTTATATTCTGATTATTAGTAATATTTTGCTTTACGGATGTTCTAAAATTCTTTGTAAGTCGCTCTGGATAAGGGCGTCTGCTAAATACTGTAAATGTAAACGTTAATGCCTATGAAGTTCTGTCTTTTTATGCTTAGGTGCCTGTTTATGTGTTAATTATGTAAGTGTTGTAATATGCTAATGTACCTGCTGTGAGAAGGCTGACTATGTATAAGGGTGGATTAAGCTGCGTTGGCCTGTGTTTGTAGCATTCATGTTATATTGATTTAGTCCTTAGTTGTCTGTGATTCTGGCTATCAATAAAGAGTGTGCTGTGAGTAAGTTACCTGTTTTGAGTGTTTCTACTTCTTCATCCACCTAAACAGTAAAATATAATGCTAAAATTATATATAAATTATATGTATAGTCAAGTATGCAGATACCCCTTTTTAGAGTGACATCGCAATGAGTTGAACATTAAAGGCCTTGCTTAAAGGGAGCTTGAGACTGAGAAACTGATAAACACAATCTTTGCATCATTCTTCAATCATTTCTACAGGTGCTTTTACACAAGCAGGAATTTAGGAATTTAGAATTTTATAAATTTGTATCACAGTTTATATGCTGAGGTTTTATTACGCAAATGAGACCGCAGCAATTTCTACACAGAGAACTGGAGAGACTATACTAACCTCTGGTGTTAAATTATTAGATCTACTTAGTGTCTTGGTGGTAAACATAAAGTCTTAGTGTGTTTACAACAATGCCATGTTACTTCATTCATTCATTCAGTATTTTCCACTTAATCCACATGGGGTGGCAGGCTAGCCGGTGCCCACCCGGCAACTCTGGGCGCGAGGGCAGGAACAACCCTAGATGGGGCGCCAATCTATTCTGGAGCACACACACACAGTCACACACCAAGGGCCACTGTTAGACACCAATTAACCTAACATGCATGTCTTTGGACTGTGGGAGGAAACTGAAGTAACCGGAGTAAACCCACACAGACACAGTTAGGACATGCAGACTCCACACAAAAAGGACCTAGGCCACTCCCACCCTGGGACTGAACCTGGAACATTCTTGCTGTGAGGCAGCAGTGCTACCCACCGAGCCACCGTGCTGCCCTGTCATGTTACTTATTTCATATTATTCACTGGCTCTGTGCTCCCTCTGCTTATTTCATTTTCTGACACAAATTTGTGGTGGATGTGGTGCTGGTTCCCCAGGTCGGCTGTCCTGGACCCAGCCCTGATTAAGGCCTTCCAATGGGCACAGGAGGGTTGACAGAGTAGACCCATGAGACATGGGTAATGTTTTGACAGCTTTTGTCAAAAAATAATTTAAGTTTAAATTACAACAATTGCTGCCTAGTTTGTGAGGTGAAGGATTGTGAAGGATTACAGGCAAACCTGATTCATCCTATATGAACAAATATGATCAAATTAACACATTGAGTCACTCTTTTCTATTTACATGTATGGGGACCAGATGCACAATTTGCACATTGTACATAACCTAATGCAAATGTACCCTAATAATGCCTGGAAATAGATGCAAAATACTTTTCCCATCTGGCCGTTTTTAAGCATCAGACTCCAAAGAGAAGACATTTGTTTGTGGATTTAAAGGTATATGTTAAAGGATCTCCATGAGCCCATATTGGGGTACTGCTGTAGAATTGACTAGTTTTACATTGCCTGTCATAACCTGCCAATTTAACTCAATTTATACCCTGCCAATACAAATATAATTTAACATTACAATATATGTGTTTAACACCATATCCTGATATGAAAATGAACTACACTATAATGAATCTTGAGTCAAATGGCATCCAAAAAAAATTATTTCAAACCAAGTGTGGCTGATATTCTCTATGGATGCCCTCCACATCCCTTATCAGTGAGTAAAGTAAATTTATTTTATTGTATATCGTGATAAAATCAATGATTGCTAGAGATATAGATGCTACAATATATTGACAAAATTAGGTGGCACCCAAAAAAGGTGGGCCACAGGTATACAAATGGATGATTGCTAGAGATACAGATGCTTTAATATCTAATCATGTACATGCCTAATCTAATGCTGCTAGAGTAGCCTTCTCAGAAGGCTATGTAGTAGATTTTGGAACAAGACTGTGAGGCCAGGCAATGATCAGCTGGTCTGATGCTAAGTCAGAGCACTGTGCAAGAGAGCCAAATCCTTCATAATTCATTTATTACATAATTTCTATACTCACTTAAACCTATCCAGTCTCCTGGGGAGCAACAGCACATGGCACAAGACAAGAACCATGTGCTAAATGAAGAACCCTTGCAGTGCATGACATAGGGAGCCACATGGCAGGGGTGATGAGTGCTGGAAAATGTAGTGAGAAAAGGCCGCAGTCACGACAATAATAATTTTCAATAAATTTTTTCACTTTCAATATTATCACTTATTTAAAAATGTTTTAATCACATTTAAGCACTACGCTATACTATACAGTAAATGTACATGAAATATACACTGTATATCAGTCTGGTCTATAAATTTAATGTGTGACGGATTTGACAAACTATACGTATTGACAGTAATTAACGCTGTCGATGCATTTGTAGAACAAACTGCAGATACTTAAACACTACTGAAAAAATATATAATGCTCACAAAAATTATATCCCATAATTTTATAAGCAGTGTATATAGGGGCATGGCAAAACCTCTAGTGTGTGATTAATAAAAAGTTTTATACAATTATTTTGGAAAGTAGTATGCCTTATGCTGAAGGTTAAAAAGTGTTTACAAAAGACTATTTTTAATCTTTACCTGTCCTCCACCTTTGTGCATCTCTGTGATTTCTAATTGAATCATATAAATACCTGTATACGCATTACCTACAAGAGTGCTTTCAAAATTGTTTGGTGAGAGGCACTTGATCATTTGCCACATAGGTGAAAGGTTGTGGCATGTGCATCCTTGTGCCAGTTGCAATGCATCAAGTATAAACGGAGAATTTTAATTTGTGCTTCATCTGGTGCCTAAAATATTGCCTTAATAAAATACAAAATAATACGTACATAAAATAGATAAATAAATAAATAGACGTAATTAAATTATTTACAGATAATTAGAAAATGAGTATTAATTCACAAAAGTATATATATATATATATATATAAAATATTTATGTAAAGTAACTATTAGGGTTCGCACTGCGAGCCCTTTTGCGTTGTTCGCCGCGGTGCGTTATTTTCCCCCTATCCCTTAGTGTTGTGTTTTTGTTTTCTCCCTACATCCCTAATGACATTTGTTTTGGTTCTCTGCGACAATTGGTTTGTTTCTTTATTATTTTATTATTATTTATTGTTCTTTATTTCAGCTAATTAACTTTGTCATATGAGCCGATCGAACACGCGAGTGTTTTGTTTAGTTTTTATAGTCCGTTATGGACTCCTCCGCTCGTCTTCCCTGGCAGCTGATGGCGCCCGGGCTGGAAGGGGCTGATCCCTGGACCCGCTGCTAGAATGGCTCGCGTTTGGGTCCGCGGTCGGAGGGGTCGCCTCCGTACCCTTGCCGCTAGAAGCCGCATTACAGTAAGGTCATAATCTGCGCCGACTCAGGTATCCGGCCGTAACGGGCAGCCCCTCGGATCTTCGACCATCATGGCCGTCTTCAGATCTGTGGCTCTAAAGCCACCCTTCATTCCCCCCCCCCCCTTTTTGTCTTTTCACTTTTTTCTGTTCAGGCTGCTCTTAGTTTTCTTTTTAATTACCTTTTTACGGGCTCATTCGCGGTACCCCGGCTCCCTTAGGCGCTGTTGTTGGCCCCCGGCACGAAGCCGCTCTGGACCCTCTGGCGCGGAGCCATTATGGCGGTACCGCGACCCCCATCTTCACCATGGGACCCGCTTCACTCCAGCTTGTTCGCAAACCCCTGGGACCCTGTCGCCCTGGACCTCAAAGCAATGGACCCCAGCGGACTCTCAGTGCCCAGGCTGCGGACCCCTGGACAGCGTTAGAGTGGGCCCCTTGACCTCACCACGGGACTCTGGACTACCAGACTACCAGGAGCCCCTACCAGACTCGTGTGTGAATTACGTTTTCAACTATCGTTTAAATGCCTGCTATGTGTGTTTTTGTTTAAATAAATGTTCTTTGGTTTTCCCCGTATTTGTTTTCTGTCTGTGGATACTGCATTATGTGCAGGTCTTAAGATCCGATAGGAATCCTGGGGATTTAGCGGGACCAGAAATGGTGAGATCTCCGGGACGCCCTATGGTAACAGTAACAAATAACTTGTACTTCGTTACTTACCTCTTGTGTTTATATGCGAATAACATTTGAAACTCAAATGTTTGTGGTAGGAGAAATTTGGTTTAGGAAAGTAAACTTTTCATGATTGGGCAAGCTGGACAAAAAGTTAACATGGCAAAATACTTTTGTAATTAAAGTAATTTTATGGTTAAAATATACACATTTTAAATTTAATAATATATTCCTAAAGTAGAAGTGTAATTTTAATGTCACAATGCTACTAATAAACAGTATTTACTTAGACTTGCTTATTTACAGTATACATGCTTCCCTGCTTGAATTTCATGCATAAGAGTCATTTTTGAACACTGCTCATTATTGACAAATGAGTTGCATCATTCCACCCTACTCCACGATTTATTTTACATACGAAAGCAATGTTTTTTTACAGCATTAGTTCTTAAAAAGGAATGTCAGGATCTGCAGTTCACCCATCACTCCACCCATCCCTAACATTCAGTATTCACAGTTATAGCCCTGTTTGAAGATGTGTCAGATTAAACTGTGAAATTCATATCAGAAATCATGTCAGACATATTCTTGCCTAATTAATGGCATCTACTCTTTTCACATCTGGTGAAAACTTAAGATATGTAGCAATTAGTCTGCTCTTAATTACCTCTATTGCTTTTGATCTCAGCTACCAGTGCTATGTCATGCATGCTCATTTATTCTGAATGTCTGGTTGAGAGATCGACCTCTTGAATTTTAAAAATGATTTAGGCACTTCACAGATTTATGATATGTGCATATTGTAGAGTACCAATAGAGCACCAAGCAGATTCTTACTGCCCCATATCTGCATCAATTACATACCATTACCACAAACATCTGGATTATTTATTTACCATTACCATAACAGAATTAGATTTTTGATTGTGAAAGACAACATAAATATGGAAAGCTGTAACAAATTTTAGGATATGGCTTTTAGTACCCATCTAGTGCTTGGGTGTCAATTTACTCACCTGGGCACAGCAGTGACATGGATCTGAGTTTTAGTTGTGCCTACTACATACTGAGTGGGACATCATACAGTCACGATGCCTGACCGATTATGCTTCAAGTGTTACCTCAGCGACCCTAGCTATCTGGGTGACAGACTGAAGTGAACTCCATGTCACAATTATACTTGTACCTTATCTGTGCCAGACATAGATATTAGGTTAGTGGGATAGTGGGTTAAAAATCACTAGTTACTGCACACAAAAAATGTACAAAACTCACAAATTTAACAAATGCTATATGGTATTAGCTAGCTTTCAAAACTATTTGAAATCTATTTCTCTATAAAATTAGTTCTGAACTTGACCCGTCTGCTGTGGAATTTTAATTAGTACTTGATTTACACTAACTGTAATTTAATTTAATGACAGTTTTCCATAATGCAAGTATAATGGACATATGCCGATAATGCACTGCAATGTACACCATAAATTATTGTATTATTAAGAATATACACACATTTCTACTTCAACCATTTATCATATAGCAAAAGTGCAGTTTCAACGTCATAAACCTACTAATAAACATCATTTATTTAGACTCCTTTACTCATAGTATTGCTATAACTTTGCACAAAATTAAAGTTAGAATTTTAAATTACTAAATATTAATATGACCACAATTCCAATTACGTTGGGACATTTACATTTATGTCATTTAGCAGACACCCTTATCCAGAGCGACTTACAATTCATACTGTCACGACTCGCTCTCTCTCTCCGCTCCGCCTGCCGTTTCTGACGCTCCCTCCTCTGCGCGCTGCGCTGCCGG
>JAUZST010000139.1:0-17949 GCA_034779995.1 Parotocinclus haroldoi | reverse complement strand
TAAAACTTCTGAAGAGTTTAAGGATGGAGAGATAGGTCAGTGAAGGCATGCTAGGTGACATTGTATTATATAAGCTTTATATTAATTGGCTTCTAATCAAATCAAACTGTCATTCTCATAGCAAACTTATTTCTTTCTGCTTCTTTTATCTGAAGCAACCTATTTTGCACATTCACTTTTTCTCTAGCTCATTAACCCTGACACATTTGAATTATTTATCATACAAATACTAAATGAAAGGCACAGCTCATTTCTCATGGATAAAAACAATTAACCAAAATATTCAAATCTAATATTGATGTGATAAATTGGAGTCAGTCAATGCCAGGCTGCCAGTCAGAATTACAATTGTGCAATCAAATCAGATGAATAATTAACAGATGTTTAATCCGGGGCTACTATTTGAATGTTTTCTTGAGAGCGCTCAGCTTTCTTCCATTTTTCCTTCAAACTGCTATTTCCTGCAAGCCATTAATAATGCATATGAAAAATTGAATTCACCAGTTGCCCTCATATGTGGCTTGTTAATTCCTTTTCATTTGGTACATAATAGGGTTTCTTCTTGTCAGTTCTGGGATGTTGAGAAGAAAAGAAGAAAGGCAAATAACAGGACTTGTGTCTGACATCTATGATATTGAGCTGGAGAAGCCTAGACATTTTTATTTGAAGTTAGTTTATATTAATCTGCATCTTTTCAAATAAACCCCATCCATGCTTCTGCAAAGCATTTCACTTCTATTTGGAGCATGACTGCAATTATGCTTTGATTCCATTTGGTCATATGGTTAGTAATGTGGTCAGAGATGTCTGGTTGTAAGTAGGATGCAGTTTGAGTTGATTATATTTTGGATTTTTTTGCACCTATATGCAATGGGTTTGGCTGAAATCATGTCCTATGCCATTGCACTACATTGAATGACACTGATTTCTGAATGACTTGCTCTTGACATTTACATGTACACTATATAGTACCCTTACTCAGAGTGACTCACAATCAATCAAACAATCGTGGGTTAAGGGCCACGCTCAACGCTTAGATTTGATCGCAGACCTTCTGGTCCATAGTCCAGTACCTTAAATTCTTGGCCACCATGATTCTACTGATTATGTTGGTTTTTGAAAAATGCATGACCGTTGTAATATTCATGTGTGTAGTGTCAAGCTAAGAATAATTAATGTTGCTGCTATGTCCCATGACCACAGAAGCGTTAGCTACATAAATATCTGTAAATTGAGTTATTGTCACGTTTACCTCCTGTAAAGATGGAAGTCAGTCAGGTTATAGACCTGGTAATTGTTTTAAGTGAGGAACTAACCAGGACATAAACAAGACACTGTCTCAGAAAATTCATACTTGCCATAAATAATGGGCAGGACACTGACTTAATGTTTTATACTCAAGAGAAAAGCTGAGGATGACAAATGTCTCGTAGATCAGTCAGCGAGGATGAATCGCAGGTCCTGTAAACATAATATTATACAATTAAAATATATAAAATATAAGTAAATAAAAGTCTAACCCAAAACAAACATAACATTTGCTCAGTGTAAGTTTAACTACAAGTGCTTAGTTAAAGAGCACTGAACACTCGACAAAGTCATCAAAATACAGTCAAGGCCAAAATTCTTGGCAACCCTAAAATTTTTCCAGAAAATGAAATATTTATCCCAGAAATGTATTGCAATTATGTATTGCAAATAACATTTTGTTATACACTAAGCATGGAGAACAGAAAGAGGATAAGAGAGCTGTCTGAGGACTTGAGAACCACAATTGTGGACAAATATCAACAATCCCCAAGTTACAAGTCCATCACAAGATATATTGATGTTCCTTTGTCCACATTGTGCAACATAATCAAGAAGTTTACATCCCATGGCACTGTAGCTGCTCTCACTGGACATGGTCGGAGGAGAAAAATTGATGAAAGGTTGCAATGCAGGATAGTCCTGATGTTGGATAAGCAGCTTCAATCAAGTTCCAAAGATATTCAAGCTATCCTGCAGGCTCAAGGTGTATCAGTGTCAGCGCAAACTATCCGTCGACAATAGACCCAGGAGGACCCCACTGCTGACACAGAGACATAAAGAAGCTACACCGCAGTTTGCCAAAATGTATGCGAGTAAGCCAAAATCCCTATGGCCAAACGTCTTGTGAACAGATTTTTGTTAAAGCACATCATTCGACTGAAAACGGGGTGAGGCCTACAGAGAAAATAACAAATATACAAATCTACAAATATGGTGTAGGTTCAAAGATGATTTGGGGTTGTTTTGCTTCCTCTGGCAGTGTGTGCTTAGACAGTGTGCAAGGCATCATGAAATCTGAAGATTACCAAAGGATTTTGGGTTGCAATGTAGTGCCCAGTGACAGATTGTCTCCTAGGTCATCCAGCAGGACAATGACCCCAAACATACTTCAAATAGCAGCCAGAAATGGATGGAAACAAATCACTGGAACAAAGTTCTGAACTGGCCAGCATTAAGTATGGATCTAAATCCCATTGGACACCTGTGAAGAGAACTTAAAATTGCTGTTTGTGAGAAGGCACTCTTCAAAGATGAGACCTGGAGCAGTTTGCAAAAGAAGAGTGGTCCAGAATTCCAGTTGAGAGGTGCAAGAAGCTTGTTGATGGTTATAGGAAGCAATTGATTTTAGTTATTGTTTCAATGAAACACCAAATATTAGGTTGCCAACAATTTTGTCTGGCCCATTTTTGGAGTTGTACATGAAATTATATCACATTTGGCTTTTTATTCTGTTTTTTATTTGTTGTTCCAATACGTGTATAACAAAACGTGTAATTGCAATAAATGTCTGGGATAAATACTTCAGGGGTGCAATTTCAGCCATGACTGTAACAAGGTCCCACGAAAAATTTTTTTAGCTTTGAGCTAACAATACACACAGTGAGACGAAATAATAAGGCACACCTATTTAACAAGCCTGAACTCAGAGGTACCAAGAAGGACAAAGCAACATCATGCAGTTACTGTGGAAATAAAATAACGGATGAGCTTAAGTTGTGCTCATCCCTTGAGTAACAACATGATAAATAAGTGGACAACTGAATTATTTCGCGTGAGTTTTTTCTCTACTATAAAAAAATAATTTATGCTGTCATTAAAACACAGGAGGGGGGAAACATAGATGAGCTGTTCATCAATTTGGTGACATAGGAAAACCAACCGGTGTTTGTTTGTATGTTGTGCACATAGCAACAAGGTCAAGTTCAAATTGGGCACTGGTGTCCAGGTTAATATGATTTCCATGCATGTGTATCACAGCTTGCATACAGTACCTGGAGCCCACTTCTTGTGTACTGACTCCCTGTGGAGGTGAACAGCTTGTTTCTGAAGGTGCTAGTACACCTTGTAAAAGTGAAGTGATGCAGTTGTCCTATTATATAATAGACACACACACACACACACACACCAAGTTCTTATCTTAACAATAGTTTAGATATGGACCTAATAAATCTAATCCTGTCTGTGTCTGATCAAGCCAACTTAACACAATTCATACTGGATGAGTTTGTAGCTCTTTTTTAAGAACTGGCTTCAATCAAACAACATTATAAAGCTCACTGACATTTGAAGTCCCTGATGCAAACTTTGTGATTGTTGGTGTCTGCCATGTGTTTTGCAAAAGCATCATTGATGCCAACAACGTCAGTCAATTTGGGCATGTACCTCACAGCTGAGGGCATCAAATCAGACTCATTTAAAATATCAGCTGTTAGAGAACATAAAAAGTAAGATAAAGCGTAGCTGGAAACGATTCTGGGTATGGTCAGTTACATTGCAAAATGTGCTCCTTGTCTGTCTGAAATGAATTCTCTGCTCCATCGGCTTCTTAAAGAGTCATGTTAATTCTGTCTGGGCCAGGCAGCATATAATAGTATTCAGTAATATAAAACAGCCAGATTCAGTCATTACGTCATTTAATGAAAGTCTGTTCAACGTCCTTTCACATTAACAATCAAGGTATCAACAATTATAATACTTTTATAATAGGAAATAAAAATCTGTCTTTGACTTCTCAACACTGTGGCCATAAACAGCCACTCAGCACTTAGGATCTATGAGCAGAGGTCGGAGTTTAAGAGCAGGAAGTCATATGTGAGTGTGTGTGAGCACTTACCTTACTGATCATGTGCTTGCTTGCTTATTAGCTCACATTTCATTCACAGGCTGGAAGTTTTGTGCAAGTTACTCATATTTGTTTGCAATTTTCAACTGCTTACATATAACAAGCTGTAAATGGTGTATTTAAGTGTATATGCCTGCCCTATTGTCTATAGTACTTATTTGTTTGTCACCAACTCCTACCTGTATATTCTTTCTGTGGCTGATCATCTTATTTGTTTCTGACTCAAGTACACTTTGCAGAAAGTCTTTGTCAGTCCATGATGGCAGTCAATTGCATATGTTGTTCAGCAACTTATTAGTGAGATAAAATATAAGCATATTGTTTAGGTTCTGGCCAGGCATGAACAGGCAAGTTCAGGATATGGTTTTTAAAATATTCTGTTATAGGCAGTCAAATACCAAAGCACCAGTGCAGTGATAGAATCCTTAATAATCCAATTCAGGCAATAGCAACAAATCTGTTTACTTGGAGCAATAGTGAGTGTCTGCCTATCTTTAAATTCTCTAGTATATTTTTGTAGCCAAAAAGCTTTACAGAACCTCATCGGCTGTCATACACAAGTTCTAAGCACAACATGGTATCTATGGAATTAGGCATGTAATTGAAGTGAAGAAAGCAGTACAGTTTGTAAAAAACGTGCTGGCAAATATGGATCATGCAAACCCTTATTTGAGTCTTCTTATATACCACTACACTCCCAGTGACAATTTCAGCACCCCTGAACTGTTACTGATTAACAATTGGCTTCAGCCTATTCTTCCAAACACCATCCACCAGCTTAAGGCGGAAACTGTCTACCACATTGATGTATACATGCCAAGAGCAGAGCATTAGATTCAGTAACCAAAATACTACGACAGGTCAGCCACTATCACAGCTACAAGCAGGTAAGACTCAGAATTTAAGAGAAGTTTACATTCATATACAATATGTTTTCTTTCATTAAATAAAATGGGCATGTATTGTTTATCTGTTTGATGTTCAGTTGTAATGTAGATAGCTACCCAGACATGTGCACATATTTTCATTGACATTTACCGCATTTAGCAGACACCCTTATCCAGAGCAACTGATGCACTCTTACAGCCCAAGTAGTTGTGGGTTAAGAGTTTTGCTCAAGTACCCAACTGTGGCAGCTTGATGGGATATGAACTCTGGAGCTTCTGGTTTAGAGTCCAGTACCTTAATGGCAAGGCTACCACAGATTGACCACAGGATGTGGGTGGATTTTAAGTACCTGCCTACTTGCCGTCAGACTGTACGAGTGACCCTTCAACTGACCTGGACTCTACAATAATTGTATTTTTATGGCCTTCGGGTGGCTTACAATGCACATTTTCAGTAGAGTTGTGAAACAGATTTTATCCACTACAGCAATGTTTTCAACAGACCCCCTGTGACGCAGCATATCTCAACACTGGCCTAGTATTAGAGGAGATTTGGTTGATTTGGGTTCCAAAAGTAAACTGAAAACAAAAACAAAAACAAAACCGGAAACACAACAATACCAAGTTTCCGTGTCTTTCAAGACCATGATTTTCTTTTCTGCTAGCAGGCACACTCTTGCTAATTAGTTAAACCATACATACGTATATTGGATGGACATTAAACGGCACATACCTGTAAATAACCCTCCCCCAGTCAAGTCACCCAAAACGAATATTGGGTTAATAAAAGTGGGAAAGTAACACTAGTAATTCATCTATTTCAGTCAGTTGTACAACACTGCTATATATGATTGTATGTACCTTTTGCAATGTGCATGACTGAAACACACTTTTCGCGAATATGTGTATGATTGTTTTGTAGAAAGACAAACTAAGAATAAGTTTATTATTAATGTGCAAGCCCAAAGGCAAAACAGTGCAACAGAGTCAGACAGATCAAACAGAATAAGAGGCACACATAGAATATTGAATATATTCGATCGGCATTACCACAAAGAATCAGAGTTCAAATGAATACTTAAAAATGCACTTCAAATGCTGCAAATTCCTACCTTGCCACTTATTTGTGTTTAAGGATTTTGTCAGCATTCTTCAAAATGCCCTGACCTGAAAACAATGCCTGCATTATATAAAACTTACACTAACCTGGAATCAATTCTGCTACCTTAGGCAGCCATGCCTAAAAATTATCCATGTTCCCATACTCCCTCGTCCCTCCAGCACTAGGAGTGGCTGCTGCTTCCCAGGGCACAGCAGAAAAAGGTGTGATTTCAGGAAATGGAGCCTCACAGCCCTGCCCTGAAGCTGGAGAAGCCAGCCGCATATCAATCACCATGGCAACCTAATGGAGCACTCCAGTACTGTGCATTTATATGTCTGTGAGCAAGCTGCAGGTGACGCTCTAATGCCTTAATCTCAGCCACAAAGCCATGAACGTGCCCCAAGCTGCTCATAAATGAGCTGTATTACCAGCTTTTAGTATCCAGAGGTCATTGTTTTAATAGGAGCTCTTGCTTTCAGAGCATTCTTGTGTATTTTATCTGTGGAATGTGTTCAGTTAGGGCCTCTTATTGAATTCTTGTTTAGCTTTATAATATACTGCTCACAAAGATTATGGGATATTGATGTGAGCAGTGTAGCATCTTAGGCTGTACTTCCTTCACCATCTGTAAATTCTGATGCAGCTATATAAATATGGAAACTGATTTTAGAAAAATAATTGAATCTGCACTGTCTTTCATGTGAATTCTTATTAATTTTTCATAACAACAAAATAGTCATAATGTATACAATACTTTCATTATAAACCAATTAAATACGTAATTATATAATTTCTATGTACATGTGTATGTGATAAGTAATGCAGTATGGGACTACAGCACCCAGGGTCCCTTGACTTCACAACAGAGGCTTAGTAGACCGTATTTGTATTGCAGAATATGTGGTGAAAATGTTATGTGGCGCCTAACAGACACTACTCACTGGCTAAGAAGGATGTCATAGCTGTCTTCACAGTTAATAAAAGCAAGGGTAGTTAGTACCTTCCTCAAAGTGAGTTGATGATGTTAAATAAGCTGCCGTGTGAAAACAGGCAGTGGTTAATGTCTCAAATAAAACGTGTGAAACTCAAACAGTCACTCACCCATTCAGATTACAAGCTGTTGTTTGATGAGGGAAACCTAATTATTATCCAAAAATTAATGGCAACAAGCTTAGGTGATAATTGGAAAAAGGAGAAAATCATTCTTGTTGAAAATATGTATTTGAGCTTATTTGATCATGTAATGATAGCGAGAGACTTTAAATTCAATACTGAATACAAAATATAATCAGTCTGTCTCCTAATCTACACTGGTAATGTTAATTTAAAAAATTTGTATGTGGTTTAGTCACAAATAATATTTAGGTCTGTATACTTATTAAAAATGCTTTGGGTTTACAGTATTTCACAAAAGTGAGTACACCCCTAAGTGAAAATGGCCAAATTGTGCCCAATCAGTCCTTCTTTCAGGTGACTCATTTGTTTTTCAAGGTCTCAAGTGTGAATGAGGAGCAGATGTGTTAAATTCTGTGTTATCGCGCTCATACCACTCATACTGGTTACTTCCTTGCTTTACATAAAGATTGCCTAGGGTTTGTAAATAAGACTTCATGAATTAATTGTGATGATTAGCGTGATGTGTGTCACTGTCATACTAAATAGTACCATAAAATAGACATTAGCTAACATAACTCCAAAGGCAACAAATAACATGCCACTTAAGTGAGAAAGTATATATACTGTAAATAGATAGTAAAAAATCTAGGATTAAGCAAAGCTGTGCCCTCTTTCAAGATTGAATGCAAAAATGAAACACAACGCCAACACAGTCACTGATAGCAGATACAGGGCAGATCACAAATGGCTCTGTAAAAATACCTCATACCTTTTTCTGTTTGCTACAATTTCTCAATTTATATTGCTATGATTTGTAATGCTTCTCTCCCTTACAAGAGGTTCTTTAGTTTACTGACACAAGTTCACATCTCTGTGAAAACACTATACTTGACTTCGTTGTCTCACTAGTCAAACATCTGCAGTCACACAGGTCGACAACAGCTCAAACAGATCAATGGAAGGAGTAAAAGGACTCAGTGTCCTGATGAACCCATCCTAGCTGCATACTGTAGTTAGCATTTTCTCTCCAGACTGCAAAAAAAAGTATTAAATCGTTCCTCACTTATTACTGGATACTGTCGTACTATTTTTGTTCAGATAACAACTTGTTTGGAAGTCATTATCTGTTCTCACGGTAAAGTGGTTCTAAAAAAAAGTACTTGAGCATGAGAAGTAAAAGGAACTTGTGACTCTTGTCCTCTTTCATCACCATTTTCACTCCTCCTGTTTCTGATCCTGATCACACCATTCTCTCCAGATACAGAAGGAGCCATGGGACTCCAGCTGCGACAATCTCAATCAGGTAAAGCCAGCCACAGAATAGCTGAACAAAAAGCCCTTTAATGCATCACCTCCAACAGGCCTTGAATCAACCCAAATCACGCTTTCTCCAACCTCAGGACATTTTTGTCACCTTTTCCTCATCAGGGGAAAAAAACTTTCTTGAAATTTGATTTGATTTTAAAAGGGGTCTGTATAAAAAAAATAAAGCTTGTTATTTTGTGCAGTGTTCCTGTGAATTTTATAGCATTCATTGCCATATAGGACTCAGGGGGACTTTGAAGGCACTACAGTACCATTTAGAAAGGCTTATCAGGAAACCAAGTTCGTAGGAAATTGTAAGGAAAATGTGAGGAGAAGTAAGGATCTCGTTTTATAGCGTACTTTCTGTTCCAGTACTGTCCAATAGACTTGTGTGAGAACTGTATGACTCCTTCATAGATTTGGGGAGAATTACCTGCACATACTTCTTAAGCTTGAAGTGCTTTATATAATGGCTTTTATTGTAAATCATATCATCAATGCATTTTACTGAGTTTCATATGTCAAGTTTGTGAAATTTTGCATCACATACAAACTATGGGCATTAATACAAAGCTGATCCCACCTGTAATTCCCATTAGATACTGAAATATAACTGTGAGGATTCACTAGCTTAAGCAAGGTTGGCTCATAGAGCCTGGCAGACAATCTGTGTTTCAGTCCACCCCAGCTCAGGTAAGTGTGGGAAAGTGCCATAACAAATGTACCTTGAATCAAGTGTTAAGTCTACAAGATTTAAAAAATATCATATTTTGAAAAAGCATATAATTTTCCCTGGGATTTTTTGAAGCTCTCTTGTCACATCCTGTTTTGTGAAATGACAGTTATTATTATTGCAAATAAGTAAGTAAACCTGTAAATTACCACCATATGCATGTTAAGACAAATAAATAAAATATATACTATAATATCATGAATTTCAAATAAATCTTGTTTATGAAACTTATATATACATTGTTTCATAATTACTTTTCCTGATTCAGTGACTGGATTGGATTTTTATTTACTTAATATGTTAGCAGACCACGTCATTTTTTTATTTTGGACATAATTTTACTGCATACAGATCTCAGCTTAACAAATGCACAATCACCACTCAATACTCACACAGGCCTGCTAACAAATGGAAAAGGGTTGCTGACATGGAGGTAAACTATTAGAAGTATGTATGAGTTTCTGAGCAGTGAGTGCCACTGGCCTGGAGCAGCAGACACAGACAGTTGGTCAGATCATCTGCCTTCTGTTGCTCCTGTAAGCCATTTGAAACATGCATAGAAGGCAGATATGCATGGCAAACAAAACTGTAATGTTGGAAATTACAGGAGCTTAGTGAAACTGGGCAATCACAATGAGCACAAATGAACACAAATAATTAGCTGGGTTTTACTGTCAACTTTAATGGTATCCAGTGATGACATGAACTGAATGTATTGTTTTCTTCCTCTATCCAGTCGAGGACTAAATAAATAACCTGATAAAATGAACAAATTGTTGCTGATTTTGAATGCAACTCAATGAGAAAATGCCAATATAATGAATTCGAAATCTTTTGACAGCCAAATCCTGCCATCATGGTTCATCCAAGTAAACCAGAATAAGGCAGCATGAAAACTGCACCATCCCAGACAATCCTCTATTGTTAATGAGGGGGAAAGGCCAAATCACAAAGGCTGAGTCAATTTTGCTTTTCAGAGGAAAAACTGTTATCCTCTCCATTCAGTGACACAAACTGGTTAAAATGTCACTGCCTCTTCAAAATCTTTTGTTCCACGATCACCTCTACACAACTCGCTTTTCTCCATCGTAAAGCTACTGATCTACCTTAATTGAAACTGGAATGAGCACACCATTGCAATGGGAATAACTGACAAGCTTGCAGAGCAGGCATAAGCCTTTAATTCAATAATGGCAGATTAAGGGTTTGGAATCTACATTCACTGGAAGCCTTCCCAATGAGAACTGGTTCCACTTGAGTGGAAAA
Source organism: Parotocinclus haroldoi (assembly GCA_034779995.1). Taxonomy (NCBI): domain Eukaryota; kingdom Metazoa; phylum Chordata; class Actinopteri; order Siluriformes; family Loricariidae; genus Parotocinclus; species Parotocinclus haroldoi. The sequence continues at coordinate 7,387 of JAUZST010000139.1, read as the reverse complement.
CTGCTAATAGTGAAATGAACTCAGTGGGGGGTGGGGAAAGCTGAACCAAGCCTACAAAAGCATAGAGTTATGTGAAAATAAACCCATGTGACATTTTGTGTGACAAGCTGAGTGTTCATTAAGTCATCCCAGTCAGAGGTTATCTATCTTTACTTTAAATGACTCTTAGAAATATACAAAGTGTCTAAACATATTCCCTTGTGGTCCATAACTGCAGGAATTAGCACTGAACCATCCCCTTCCCATGAAACCTTTATTGCATACACTTGCTAGTATTGGGTTGTGTCACCATTTGTTTTCAGAACAGCTTTATTTGTTTGTATTTTCTGCCGTGCATCTATGATGCGACTCCCATTACACCACATCCCAAAGGTGCTCTATTGGATTAATATCTGGTATCTGTGGAGGCCATTGAGAACCTTGAGCTTAGTGTCCTGTATAAGAAACCAGTTTGAGATGTGTGACATGCTGTGATATGCTGCTAGAAGTATAGTCACCAGAAGATGGTATACTGTGGTCATAAAGTGATGAACATAGTCTGCAAGAATACTACATTGGTTAGTGTGCCAAAATATCCCTGACACCATTACACAACCACCAGCCTGAACTGTTAACACAAGGTAAGATAGAGTCATGCTTTCGTGTTGTTAATGCCAAATTCTAATTCTAGCAGCCAAATGTCACAGCAGAAATCAAGGGTCATGAAGGGTGCATAGAAGGAGGAGGCAAATGTGATGTGCGAGAAATATAAAATTTAATGTAACTAAATAAGCATAGAGTAAACCAGCAATAAACATAACGACACGACAGACAGATAAGATCAAGGGAAGAGATCGAAGAAAAGTTTGGAAGGGACGATGGAAGGCGGAAGATCCTACCTCACTTGCATCAAACACAAAATTAAGTTCAAATAATAACAACTTAAATGCAGGTGAAGCATATAAGTAGTCCTCGCAAATCTGGGAACGGTATGCATGATCACGTTGCCAGTCATGACATCACCCCCCACAGGCACGGCAGAGATAATCGACGTGTGGAGGTCATTATACCGGCGGGGGGTGGTTCATCTGTGGGCACACCCACAGGCTGCGAGGGAGGGGGTGCCGCTGAGTGAGGTCCGGAGAGTCTCAGGGTATCCTGCCAACAGTGATCCAGATGGTCTTCATCCAGCCAGGAAAGCAAGTTGAGATGCAGGGAGCAGCAGTGTGGCAGGAGTGGTCTGTCAGTCGGGAACCTCAAAGTTCTCAAAGGTAGTAAACAGAAAATCCCGGAGCAAGGATTTGGGAGATGCGGGGAGTCCCCCAACCAGAACTAGCCATTCCGAGAACGATGCTATCTTATCCGCGGGGGGACTCTCCAGATCGTCGCCTCACTGCGCAGGCGCAACTTCATCCTGCACACCTGTCCCGGATTAACAAGCACTACTTATATGCTTCACATGCATTCAAGCTGTGTTTCTCGTTATTATTCGAACTTCATTTTGAGTTTGACCCAAGTGAGATAGGAACATTCACCTTCCATCTTCTCTACTGGCCTTTCAGCCTTTGATTCTACCCGTCTGTTGTCTCGTTATGTTTAGTTCTGCTTTGTTTTCAGTTTATTCAGTTACAATAAACTTTGTATTGCCTGCACGTTGTGCTTGCCTCTGCCTTCCTGCAGCCAGCGTTACAGTCCTCAGACCAGGAACCATTTTTCACATTTTCTATTTTCCCAGTTTAGTGAGTCTGTATTAATTCTAGCCTCAGTTGCCTCAGTTGCTTACAGTAGTGACCTGGTGTGGTCTTGTGCTGCTCTTTCAAGTTTTGTTCTGTTGTGCATTCAGAGATGCAAACTATTCCAGCCACTCTCCTCTGACCTCTGGCATCAACAAGGCTTTTTTCATGTGAGTGCTGCTGCTCACTGGATATTTTCTTTTGTTCAGACCATTCTATGAGGTGGCTGTGTGTGAAAACCCCAGCAGATCAACAGTTTATTATATACCCAGACCAGCCTGGCTAGCAACCAACAGCCATGCCACATTCAAAATCAATAAATTTATTTTTATTCCCATTCTGGTGCATGGTTTGAACTTCAGCAGGTCATCTTGAACATGTCTACATATCTTAGTTCCTGCCAGGTGATTAGCTGAATAGATATTCACATTAATGTGGAGCTGAACAGATGTACCAGTGAAGTGGCTGGTGAGTGTAAGCTGAATTGGCATACTAGATTAGCGAAAAAACATACAATGTATTTTAAAAAGTGAGCAGTGGTGGAAAAGTGCATAGGTGAGTGCAGCACACTTTACACATGTGCTTGTGTATAGCACAGTGCTTTAGAGTCAAGTGTCTTTTATTGTACTGCTGCAATGGCAACTTACCTTGATGCTCAGCTCACTCCACAAATGTTTATCTCTCTGCCAGAGAAGACTCCTCCAAATGGAATGCTGCTTGCCTGGAGGAATGGAAAATGGAAAAGAAATTTTTTTTCTTTCTTTTACCCTCCCATCTCCTCATTCCTAGGATGTATTTGTATTCTAAGCAGTGAGTAGACAACAGCAGAAACATAGCAGCAGGGAAGGCATGCATGTGTGATATACTATCGGCTTAAAAGGTGTGAGGCTCAGCATCTGGACAAACACAGATAAACTCATCGTCAAGATGTGTGTGTATGTGTGCAACAGAGCAAGAAAGAGAAAAGGATAAGATGAGAGACGCCTGAATGGCTGAAAAGCTAATATGCAGGTTAGCATGACAATGACAATATATTATGCTCCAATGTTTAATACTCTATTAATGCTTAATCACTGTTGGATTTCTGTAGTTATCTTATTATTCAAGTGGTCATCTGTACAGTATACTCCAATCTAGAAATCAGATTAAGAAATCCAACAAAGGGTGCTAGTTTTTTATCCCAGTAATCTCTCATAACACATATATACTAAGACTAAGACTTTTTCAGTATTCAATTAGTTGAGTGCAGATGCTCAGCTTCATATCCAGAGATTGCCGTTTGAAAATAGATATCTGCAAGCATTGCTTAAAGGGGTGGGGGGCCAGCCTGTCAGCGCTCAGACCATACGTCGCACAGCGTATCAGATTGGTCTTCATGGTTTGTCCTAGAAGGAAGCCCCTTCTAAAGATGATACACAAGAAAGTCCACAAACACTTTACTGAAGACAAGCAGACTAAGAACACTGGAACCATGCCCTGTGGTCTGAAGAGACTAAGATAAACTTATTTGATTCATATGGTGTTGAGCGTGTGTGTGGCAAGGTCAAGCATGGTGATGGAAATGTCATGGTGGGGAGATACGGTTCATTGGGGGAACCATGAAGGCCAACATGACCTGTGACATATTGAAGCAGAACCAAATGAGCCATTCACAAGTATCAAATATAAATGTAAGAGCTCATTTTTGAGGATATGCCACAATGAAATATACTGTCAAAAGCTATTTTAATTATGCAGTCTGAATAACATATCCAGTGCAACTGCCATGTAGAGCAAGCTATATCTAAAACGTTTCTTGTGTGTTGATTGACAAATCTGTTGAAAGTAAGTTGTTACTGAACTTGCCATCTCTGGATATTTAGATATTCTGTTTAAGAATTAGAAATACAGGTTGGTAATAAAATGGCTCAGGATTGGGTGCTTCAAATCCCTTTAAGCATTAAAGAAAGCTTACAAACAATACGTTAACACAAAAATTAATAAATTATCGTATTTGGGAAAAAGTCTTTACTGTTACTGAAAAAGTACTTGACAACCCGACTGCAGCCTGGTTAGCACCTGAGGCAAGGTTATGAGAAGATTGAGGTCTCCTTTAAGTAGCTCTGCTCATATTTGTCTCTATCTCCCATAGTATCACCTGCAAGCTGTAGATGCACATATTGGCCTGATGGTGTTGTTTGTGACTCCAGGCTGTGTGTCTACTGAGATTTAAAAAAATCTTCAACAAACCCCTCCATCGCACCCAGAAAAAAAAAAAGCTTTATGTGTACAGCAGGGAGATGGATACCGAATACAGGCCTGATTTCAGTTAAGATAACTTGAATGCATATGGACACAAGTATGTGTCAGTGAACACATATCTCACAATATCAGGCCTAACACTATCAGCCAGCGTTGGTTTAGACGAGTTGCTTATCAATGCCTGGGAGTCTGAATCTCAGGCTCAGGCTCTCATCCTAGCTACACGTCTTCAAGATCTGTCAGAGATAGCTACCCTCCCACAAAAAGACCATATAATAACAACTATCAGTCATTTCTGCTAACCTCACTGAAAATGATTTTAACAACATAGGTTATTGGAATTAAAACTACATAATTTAACAGATGGCATATTTTGGATGGATGGGATTTAATTTATTTGTATAAATGCAGCATTTCGCCCATTCCTAACAGCTCCAGTCTCCCTGGTACTATTGGACTCTACTGTGTGTAGTTTGTATGTCCTCCTCGCGTCCATGTGAGTTTACTCCTGGTAATCTGGTTTTCTCACACAGTCCAAAGACATGCATATTAGGTTCATTGGTGCCCTAAAGTTATTGTGTGACTGTGTGGGCCATACAATGGATTGGTGCTTTTCCTGTGACCCTGGCCAGGATTAAGTAGAAAGAAAAGAATGAATGAATGAATGGTATGTCTTCGTAGATCATATTTGAGGGGTATGAACACAAGCGGGTTACTAAGTAAGTATTTTGTTAAATGATTACATATCCCATATGAAATTGGCAATGCATTGTTATTGTTTTATGAAACATGACTGTATTCAGATGTATCCATTTTCAAATAGTATATTATTACATAAATATTTTACATAAACCTGACAAAAGGTAAGACACCATAAGCACAGACCCATAATCACACTGTATTTTCAATTCCATATTATCAAGGAAAAACACGGTGTGATGGATACAACAGTGAGCCACACAGTATTTATACTGAACAATATCCTCCTTTTAGAGAGGAAAACATGTATTTTCAGAGCCAGCATTCATTGAGCATCTCAGAATTACACCAAAAAATTACGTTAAAGGTGCACTTCTGACTAACAAGGCTCAAATGGGTTGCAAAACATAGAAGAATCATTTTCAAATCTTGAACACATATTCTGAGTGGCAAGAACAGCCAACATTTATATCTGAAATACCATCACGCTGTAAGTAAGCAACTGCTTCTATTTTGTTCTTCGATTAGTTCTAGGGATGGCTGTGCATAATAGTGAAAAACAATCATTTTTATTTTAAAAACATTTACAAAATTAAGAAGTGGGTTACTCTCTTTCTTTCTTTCTTTATTTATTTATTTATTCATTATTTCTTAATGCTTATCATGTTTGTAAATGAATTAGAGTAGCTGCTTTTCCAGTTATTTTAAACAGTTACTTTTATAATTATAATAAGCAGGTGAAAAGCAAGTGATTTGGTTGCTTATTAGCCAACGATTTGCAATATCACAGTTTGCATGTTCATTAATAGAAAGAATTTAAGTAAATCAGATGGTGTTAAATATGCCAAACAGGAATAACATTAACCCTGACTCATAGTGTAAGTGTATATATTTAAAAGGTAAAAATATAGTATGCCCCATTTTATATTTTTAAAAAATTGTTTGAGAAGCTGATAATCATTTATTGTGTCCAGTGCTTTAGTTTATATTTTCTCTGAATTATATGTTCTGTGTCTGATGTGTCTACCCGACAGTAGAAAAATCTGTCTCACACAGCTCTGGAGAAAAAAAATAAAGCCCACTTCACAATATTTCTAAAAAAATCAACAGATCTACATGTATGCCAGCAATCTTAATATCTGATTACAATATTGCAATACAGACAGCATGACAATATAGACACAGCTCATTCTACTTAATTACTTATTATGTGATTAGGACCAGGTGTATATTTTATTTGTGCTTACTAACCTATTTGGGATTCCAAACATTTTCATGAATGTGGGAATTTGTGAAAGAACTATTTATGCTCAAATTTGTTCAGCTTTATTCTTCTCTCTAAACTGCTGGATGAGCTATTTTCTCTACACCTGTTCTGTTCACTGCCTACCTTAACATGTCTAACATGCACCCCCATTAGCCCCATTAAATGTCAGCAATAACCTCATTACCTATCCCTTTGACACCTCTCCCCTTACAAAAATACACCTGAAGACAGAGAAATGAAGGAGGTGGAGAGACATGTAAGCACACGAGGTATGAAAAGCACAGGGAAGGCAATAATCACAGCATTACATCATTCAGGCTGGAATTGAGATACTATTTAAGCCTCTGAAATTCATACACAGGAAACCAGTAACTCTACCAATCAAAATGAAATGTTAGTTTGGATCATTTATTTTATGTGTGTAATTTAACATCAAATCAGGGTCCATGGCTATTTGTGACAGGAGCAAGATTATAAACAATGCTTAGTTTATTAAACATGAGGTAAGGGAACACTGAGGATGGAGTGATCTGGCATGTGGCAGGGAATGAAAAGGCCCCGGAGCACTTAGACGAACATTAAGTTGAGCACTCTAAGTGCTTTATCTAATACAGTAGCCTTCATAGAATATGCATATTAATAAAAAAGACTTACTTACCTTGTCTAACTATCATTTGCTTTTTTGCCATTTCCAAACCTCATTGCCCACTAGCACTTCTGACGGGAGTGAGCAAAACATGACTAATGGTGCAATTCATAGCAAAGAAATTGAGCCGTTTGGGTTTATGGAAAGGAGGTTTTAAACAAATAAGTATTAAACTTGGTTTACTACTATTGTGTATTCTCATTTTATTTGAAAACTTAGACGTACTGGATTTCTATAAACAAGAGCCAGAACACATGAACTCCAAATATATAAGAGGAGCAGATATTGTTTTCGTAAAAATGAAATGCTGGTTATAATGATACTAGTCACACACACTCACACTGGGGGCAATATAGCGACTAGCTAACCCAACCCATTTCTTTGAAAATATGGGAGGAAACGGACTGAGGGAGGATATGCAAACTCCAACACAGACCAAGGTCAGGATCGATAGCTCTAGAGCTGTACAGAAACTGAGCTAAATGCTTGCTGCACTGTGCATCCAGAAATGACAAGTAACAGAGTACAATTCACTCAAAGTGATTTAAGTAAATATGATCAAGTATATATACTCAGAACTCAGTATCAGTGCTATAGTATGCATCCACCCCATCTCCTAAGATGGAGAGATAGAGAATACACAGCATCAATCTAACGTTATTCAAACACTGTGTAACAGCTGAGTGTGATCCTTTTGTTCGTGACAAAAAACATCAGATATGTTGAAATGTCTTTCTTGGAAAGGTCACACACATACACACACACACACACACACACACACACACACACACACACACACACACACACACACACACACACACA
>JAUZST010000136.1:0-20475 GCA_034779995.1 Parotocinclus haroldoi | reverse complement strand
AAAATAGGTAGTCTTACCCCCAAAAAGAATAAAGAATATAGAAAATTCGCGAGAGAGAGAGAGAGAGAGAGAGAGAGAGAGAGAGAGAAGAGAGAAGAAAGAGAGAGAGAGAGAGAGAGAGAGAGAGAGAGAGGTCTGTAAAGCGTAAAGCTGTCCTACCCTGCCCTCTCGTGGACGCAGCTCTTTGTACGCTTTATTATCGAGATTTTGAATATGTCATCGTTTCATTTTTAGTATAAACCTGAATAAAGCAACATAGGAAAATTCACGTTCTCTCCGAAAAAATGAATAAATTTGTTATTCGCATAACGTTCTGTATTACATGATAAAAGATAAGATGTGAAATACAGTATCCCCCACGGGGGAGACCTTAACGTCCGACTTTAACCCCTATCCTTAGTGAAATGGTACAACCCAAACATGGCGGCTTCCATTCTGCAGCGTTTTCTCCTACCTTTCAGGACTTCAGCGAAATGTGCGAGTCACAGGTTAAATGGTGCGTTTTTGATTCTCGGTTTGTTTTGACCAGAATAAGTATCTTGATTGTTTATTGTTGTCTCATTTATTTTTCCGAAGTTTGTTGAGTAAGCTTTAGTAGGCTGATGTTGTTAGCTAGCTAGGACAGTGCAGTATCTACTAGCTATTCAGAGCACCTGTACTTAAGAGCATAGAAACAGAGTCTTAGGGATGTTTAAACAATTACGTTGAATTAAGGACATGCATTAGTTAGTTTATCAACGTTTCTAGTGGCACAAAAAACAATAACAATACAAAAAAAAATCACATTTGTCATATAACATATATGTACATTAGCATCCATTAAAGGGCTGCTTTTATTCTATTTGTAAGGGATTTCTTAATATTACCATCCAGGTTGAGTACACGATCTGGACATTATTCCATTATGTATTTAATATTACTGTTTCATGTGGGATGCTGGGTATTGACTAATTAGCCAATGTACTGTGGTCTTTCCTGTACATCCATTTATTTCATATCAACATTGACTGTCACATGGATTTTTATAACATTATTATTACAATTTAAGATAAAATCGTATTTCACTGTATTGCTGTTGGTTCACTCAGCTTCTTCTTACTCAAAGATTTAGAGATAACATAGAATAGAGAACTTTTATATGCAAATATTTTATTCACATATAAATCACAACCTATTTTCTTTATGTATGTCATCTTGTTTGCTGTTTTACAAAGATGCAGTTTTTGTTCCTATTATTGTAGCCCATTGTTTCGCTGGTGTTCTGCATTGCAGACATTTTTTTTGTTCTAATTGTCATTTGTTTCTCTCCCTGTGGTGTATCCACTTTTCACCACAAATAGAAACTAATGGTGGTAAAACCTTCTCACATGTTGGTGCTTATGAAAACATATACAGTAGTAACCCTTTACTTGTTCGTGTTTAGTGGGGTTGAGGTCAGGGCTCTGTGAAGGCCAGTGAAGTTCTTCACCCAACTATGCCTCTATGGCCCTTGTTTAGTGCGCTGGATTACGACCAACAGACAAACTGTTTCCATAGTGTTGGAAGCATACAAGAAAATGCAGTTAGTTTAAAAAATATTTTTGATAAAAGAGACATTTTGGGTTTCGGTTTGGATTTAATTACAGGCTTTTTCATGGTGATCATTTATTGCATGTGTTAGTGCTATTGTATGTTATTTGTAAATGAATGTGCAAACATGGATGATTTTTTGAATGATCGGTATTCAAATAAAATAATGTATTTTGTTAAGGCTTTAAGAACCATATCAACCGTGTGTTAAGTCTTAATTCTAAGTTTAAAATGTAAAGAAACATATTGTATTTAGGTAAACTGAGAAGGTTTCCTGAATAACCTTGGAGAACAAGTTGCTTAAGTGAGTCAAGGTTTTACTTTTGTGTGTTTGTAGTAAGCCTCTGCTTTTGTTGCTTGTGTGTGGCCTCTGTCCAGCATTACCAAGAAATGCTGTACTGACGATGTTTATACATTTGTAATTATTTCATGTTTTTGCTTTTCTTTGTTTTAATGAAACTTTTGTATGTAATGTATTATCTGATTGTATTATGTATTATATAGTATGATTTTAATGCCCATCTATTACTGCTGGAGGAAATGAAGTGAGTGTCCTAGTCCTAGTTAAAAGTACAAAAATGTCTGATTATTACATGCTTGTTTTTCACCCAGTGGTCAGAATATATATATTGGTAGAAATCAAATGAAAGTTGTTCTTCAGTTTACTGTATTAAATAATGAACTATAGACATCCTATGTAGTGCCATGTCTGACCAAAGATACAAACCTTAAGGATTCTGTCTGTGGGATATTGCAGGAAGGAGATGTCTACTCTCAGCAGCTTACACAGACACAAGCATTTGGGAGCAAAGAAAAAATGACCCCCAAAACCTGGGTAAGATAATAATCCAATTTAAAACTTATTTACCCATGTAGCAGTTTTCAACAGAGGGCAGTGTTGGTCTTGTTTTATTTAGTTACTGCAAATTCAAAAGGTTTGCATTATGTTCACTCTTTCAGACCGTCCTTTGTGTTGATTTGAATGCATTACATTGTGTATAATCAGATTTTGTTTTGTCCTTTCAGCTACATTGGCCTCTCTCATGGACAAGACATATGAGAAAAAGTTTCCAGTTAGTTCACTGACAATATCACGGGTGAGTCAGGAGCTCTATTTGGTAACCTCAGCATAACCCCATATGGCGGGAGTGATGGGAGTTGGGTAATGTAGTGAGGAAACCCATGGTTGTGGGATAATCGTTTTTGTGTTCCACTTTCAGTGCATTATTTAATGCATTACATGTGATTTTAAATGCTTTAGAATGAACTATACTTAAGTAAAACATGTTTATAAGGTAAACGTATTGGTTCACAATAAATTCAGCTTATCTATCAATCAAACAATCAATCAAAATTTATTTATACAGCGCTTTTTACAATGAAGCATTGTCTCAAAGCAGCTTTACAACAGTATGTTATCTAAAAAAGGCCAATCCCAGTCTGAGCAAGCATATGGCGACAGTGGTAAGGAAAAACTCCCTTATTTAGGAGGAAGAAACCTTATGAGGACCAAGACTTAGAAAAGGGACCCATCCTCCATGGGTGGCATGGATGTTAACTATAATAATTATATAATTGTACTTAATTAAAAGGTAAAATGAGTCAGAGGTAGATTTAAGATAAAACACCGCATTCCGGTGTGATCCGGTGATGGTGGGATGGCGGGGATCCTCCGCTCCGAGAGAAGAGACCGGAGCACCTCAGGGACATATTATGATGGACCTATCCCCATCTTAAATCGTGGAGTACCTGGGTAAAACATTTTGTTTATAGCGTTATGTTCTTTAACATTTAAGAATTTGAAACATACCATATTTGGACAGAAGTATTGGGACATCTACACATTACACCTACAGGATGATATCCCATTCTAAATCCATAGGCAATAATATGGTTCCTACTTTTGCAGCTATAACAGCTTCCACTCTTCTAGGAAGGCTTTCTGAAAGATTTTGTACTGTCTGTGGCAGTTTTTGCCTATTCCTCCAGTAGAGCATTTGTAAGGTCTGATGTTGGATAAAAGGACCTGGATCAGTCTCTGAGGTCTGGGCTCTATGAAGACGAGTGAAGCTGTTCACCCAACTATGCCTACATGGCCCTTGCTTAATGCACTGAGGCACGACCAACAGACAAACAGTTCTCACAATGTTGGAAGCATACAAACATTTAAAATGTCTTAGTGTACTGACACATTAAGATTTCCTTTCACTGGAACTAACGGGCCGATGAGAATAAACTTGCCACAATGCAGTCAGACAGGTAATGTTCAACTGACATCCGTGCCAACATGCTGTCAGACTTGTGAATCAGACTTTCAAATATGTAAGAAATGTGATTCATCACTCCACAGAACGTTATTTAACCTTTTACCCACTCTGTCTGATGCTTGGCATGTGCTTGGTGATTTAAGCTTTTCATGCTTCTGATTAGCCATAGAAACCCATGCCATGCAGCTTCAAGTTATAGCCAGAGGAAGCTTGGAACTCTAATTCACTTTCTCTATTTGCTTGGAACAGTTAGTGAGTCACTAGAGCATTTTTGATTTTTATACATTGTGTGCCTCAGCACTAATCAACTCAACGACTGTACCTTCCATTCTCTGTCACTTTGAGTTGGTGTGGTACCTAAACGCTTCTACTTTTTAATAATACCACTCATGGTTGATATTGGAATGTCTAGGAGAGAATAAATGTGGCTTGTGACTGGCTTGGTTTAGTGCTGACATCTTATTATAGTACTGAACAAAACACCTGAATTAAACTATTAGGAGATGTGATGTGCCAATGATTTGTGTCCATATATTATGTTGGATGCACTAAATAGCCTGTCTGCTTTTTAGTTTGTAGATAACATATCCTCTAGAGAAGAAATTGATCAAGCAGAATATTACCTGTACAAGTAAGTTCCAATCCAAAATAAGTTTTATTTGAATCAGTTCTTTCAGCAGTTCTCTCTCTCTCTCTCTCTCTCTCTCTCTCTCTCTCTCTCTCTCTCTCTCTCTCTCTATTTATATATATATAACATTACTTTTATTGAAGTAATTATTTTAAGTTCAGCTGTCCTTGTGTCTTGTGATTTGAGGTTTAGACACAGTCCTAACTGCTGGTATCTTCGTGACTGGACCATTCACAGCTGGTTTCGACAGTGCCTTAAATATGGAGCCAGAGACAAAGCCTTGTACACACTTAAGAACAAGGTTTTTTTTTTAATTCCTTTTTTTAACACAAATCAGTAATTTTTACCCTTTTAAGACTAAAATTGATCTTCATGTTTAGGTACAATTTGGAATGTTCCCAGATGAATTTACCTTTAATATTCTGGTTGATTCTTACTTAAAAGATGAAGACTACATGGGTATGTACTATAACATAAAGTTGAGTCTAGTTAATGCAATTTCCATTTTATATTTTTCTTTCAGGAATGGTTATTAATGAATTATTCTGTATTATCAATACAGGGGCCTTCTCAGTTGTTGAAGAAATGATGCTTCAAGAAGCTTTTGACCTCCCCACAACACAAATAATAACGCTGTATGCACTCAGCAAATATTTAGCCACCAAGCCTGAACTAAGTGTATGTATCTTTAATTATTTGTTTTTATGCGCATTTGTGTAACTTTCAATACCACAAGCAGTAACAGTAATATACTAATAAAGCTACTAACAATAAAACACTATAATATGCTGCCAGGAACAAATTTACTATCAAATTTACTTACTTTACAGATTTGATGGTCCGCAGTCGTGGCAAAGCTCCATACCTGCATTGTCTTGTGTTGTATTTAAACCAGTATGTGTTTGAATATGGTGAATAAGCTATTTTAGTTCATATAGAAGTCCTTAGGGATATCAGTAAAAATAAACTTCTGCTTATTCTTTCTCTCTGAAATCTTTGGAATGCTATCCAGTTGCTTCCAAAAAGCCAGGATTAGCCTGTTAGTCTTATTCCATGGTTTCTGCTATGGTATCTGTACTACATGGTGCAGTAACAACAATTCCTACAATTTCAGGGTTACTTCAGGTTAATGGTGCTCAGGAATAAATTGTAGTGGTGACATCAGATTAATGTTTAATTAAAAATGAGATTTTCTTTGCAGCTTAGTTTCCTTTTGTTTTGCAGCTTTTGCAATGTTTACACAGTACATCTCATGTTAAAAACATAACCAGTTTGACACTTTATTGGTTCTTATCTACACATATTTTCTGCTCCCATGACACAAATAAACAACATTCATTTGATATGGGGTTGTTGAAGAATAATATTTCATGTATATGGGGAATATCTATTTTCAGACCAACAATCTTATAAGAGTGATGTTTTTGTTTCACCCTTGACGCATTTCCTGAGAATGGGTATTCCTCATGGTATTTCTGAGAAACTGAATTTTTTTTAAAACATTGTTTAATGTGTCTAGTGGCAGCAGGAGAGGAACATGGGAGCAGCGCTTATGCTGGCTGGACTGAAGCAGAAAAACTCTGCTGGCCTCAGTGCTCAACTGCTAGGTCATGCCCTCATTGGTGTGTATTTAGGGTTTGAAAATAATTGATCCATACTTCTTCATGAAACCTCACATACATGGCTTGTTCACATACATAACTGTTATTTAAGCATTTACCAAAAATTACAAAATAGTTAACATTTTGCCTAGCTCCTGAGGACTATAAATCTCTCAGATTGAGTACACTGTTACCTCTGGGTGTAATTTATTACATTATTTATTTTGTTTTTGCTGTATGTATTGGCAATAACTATTTATAGCATCAACTATTATCTTGCAAGAGTTATACATTTTACATCAGTGTGCTTACAATCAATATACCAAAATAAATATGACTTGTTGCAGTATATTTAATGATATGAAGTTGGTTATCACCGGCTAGTTATTGATAGTGGTAGCTAGTCAGACTAATAGATCAGTACAAAGTGAGATAAAGTTAGATACTGTAATACAGGATAAATGAACTGGCAAAACAATTTTTATGGGCTATTTATTAGCTTATATTTGTTTTTGTTTCATGGCCTAATCACATTTAATACATTTCTAATCAATTTGATATAAATGTAAATCGGAATTAATTACTGATATAAATGACAGTTGTAACTCTTTATTGAATTAACATTGATTTACGTAACGATGCCAGAAGTGCCAATTCTCATGGCTTTCTGAGATTTTGAAAATGTCATGAGCTCATTTAACCTCCTCCACAATTAAACTTCCCAAAATGCATAAGAAACTTAGGTATGTAATATACCTGTTATATTTTAGTGTTTCTTGGGAACTCGCCATGCTGTTATGTTGTCTGTTGTAAGCATAATAATAATTTCTTCGTTCAGGTAAGGTGGAGATTACTAGAGGAATACATGCTGTGTTTCACAACATGCCCTTGACGTGGACCCCTGGCTATCTGAACCGATCGCTGGCGATTATGGAGAGTGTGTGCTCTGAAGCTGGACATGTGAAATTATCCAAAGACGTTGTGAGTATCTAGTGAAAGTATGCAAGGAATTGTCCAGCTCATGACTCCTCATTACATAATGTACTCCCATAGCTTTCCTGAAGGAATGGTTTTGAAAGATGCCCCACTCTGTGTTTAAGTTCTGTCATTGATGATAACCTTACGAAGCATAGTAAGCACTGTTAAAACTCAACAGTTACACTTATTTCTTAAGTATCAAGAAGGAAAAACATCACCTGTAATTTGTAGCAGCATCTGTTGATTGATATGAAATTTCAGAGGCTGTACATTTGTTTTAAACACCAATGTACATACCTTAATGTTCACACCACTAAGAACAGAAATATATATATATATATATATATATAATGCTAATTAATCATAATTAAAAGCAGTCCATCCTGTTTAAACCTCCCAATAATGTTTTCCCTGTAATATATTTGTCATATTCAAAAACAAAGCTTTCGAGTGACATGCATCTTGAATAGGCTGTCACAATTATTATTATTGATAGTTGGAATTTCATCATACAGGAAACATGTCCGCAGTCTTGCTCAAGAAAATTAACAAAGGCATTTATTTTGGAATGTTTCTGTTCCCTTTTTAAAACATTTTGTATAGAGAACTTCAGGCATAAAAGTTGTTCCTGTCTTCTGTTGATTTTTATGACGGGCTGAAAAGACATGCATGTTTCTTTGTAAGCCTTCTTTGTTCTAGCAGTTCTATAAGTGAGTTTTAGCCATTGATACAACCCATGAGATTAATGTACATTCACATCTTTGGAGACCAGAGTGATGTTCAATCGATTGACGCAATGAGAGTAGTTCTGGTCTAGTTATTGCCAGGATGTGGTCATTCATATTATTGAATGGGATGTGATGGATTATTGTCATGTTACGCCCACCATTATCCACATGTACACTTCCACTGGAAGTGGCTGCAGACCAAGTACGCTCCTTTATGGCATCAAAATTACATAATGGCAGCATGAAATGCACCCTGGAAAAATTGTTTGAGAATGGGTTGAGGAACATGACTGAGAACTCAATTATATCCAGATGTTTTATTTATAGAACAGTAATCTATCAGTGTTAAGTAACCTCCACAGGGGTGTTCGACCCACAAAGATCACTGCAAAAGTAAGGCATGTAATATAATATTTATATGATTTCATGAAGGAAGTCAGGGTCACTTCTAAGCAAATAAAATCCTCTCTAACATGTATGTTTATGAGGTTAATGTTTAGGAGTGCACCATCAGGAGAACCCTAAATAACAATGGTGTTCATGACAAGGTTGCAATGAGAAAGCCATTACTCTCCAAAAAGACTATTGCTTCCTGTATTCTTGCTAAAAATCATGCCAGAAGTTTATTTGAAAAATGTTTTGTGGACATTTTGTGTTATCCCCAGTTGTTCACAAGGCATGTGATGGACAACAGTGTTCTTTATGGAGAGCCATGGGTTTCTCCTTGCAAGTCAGATATGTACACACTTGTTGTTTATGAGAAACGCTACATTACTGCATAATAACTTTTTCCCCCATATTGGAAACATGGCGGTGATAGTATTATGGTTTGTAACTGTGTTACTATACATGGGTGAGTAATGCTTTTCATCATTTGATGAATTCATTCTGAATGAAAAGAGCATATTCTAAAAGAAAATGTTAAGTTTTCTGTCTGTGAACTGAGTTGCAAAAGAACTTGGGTCTGTTGCAAGAACAGTCTGTAATTGTACAGTCGTGGCCAAATGTTTTGAGAATGGCACACGTTTGATTTTCACAAGTTTGCTGCATCAAGTTTTATGGTGGTAATTTTTATTAACTCTATATTGTGAAGCATGATCATATGAATTGAAAAATCATTTACTGCCGTGGAAATGACCTTATCACAGTAATTGCTGCTTTCCAGCCACTGTATTTCAGCCCAACAAAATGGTCTGCTAGCATCATTTCAGAGATGAACTCATTTGTTCAGGAGAAACAGTTAATGATGGCAAGACAGCTGATATCACTCTGTCATGCTGATTAGAAGAGCAGTCTGGTTGCTTTAAAAGGGCAGGGGTGCTTTTAGCACCCCCATCAAGAACTTCAAAAAGAGTGGTTTAATTGCAGTAAAGAAGGCTTCCTTGCGCCCAGTCAAGTGTCAGGATGTCTCCTAAAGGCTTTTGGAGAATGGCTTGGTGTCAAGAACGGTAGCAAAGAAGCAACTTCTCTGCAAGGGAAACACCAAGGACAGACTGAAAGAAGTATAGTGATTGGACTGCAGAGGACTGGAGTTATTTTCTCTGATGATGCCCCTTTCTGACTGTTTGGAACAACTGAAAAAAATTCTTGTGCGGAGAAGAAATGTAAGCACTACCATAAGTCCTGTATCATTCCAACAGTGAAGCATCCTGAAACCAATATTGTGTGGGTTGCTTCTTATCCAGGTGAGCAGGTTCACTCGAGATTTTGCCTAAGAACACTGTCATGAATAAGGAATGGTATCAAACCACCTAGAGCAGCTTCTCTCAACCATGCAGGAGCGATTTGGAGATAACCCCATGATGGAGCACCATGTCACACAGCAAAGTAATAACAACGTGGCTCTCTGAACAAAACAATGACATTTTGGGTCCATGACCAGAATGCCCAAGATCTCAATCCCATTAGGAACCGGTGGTCAGTCCTCAAAAATAGGATGGATAAACAAAAACCCAGAAACTGTGATGATCTCCAAGCACCGATTAGGCAAGAAGGGGTTACCATCATTTAAGATGATGTCCAAGCTGAGCAACATGCTACGGTGAATTGCAGAAGTCTTAAAAAAGAAGGGTCAACAATGTAAACATGAATTATTTGTTATGACTGGATGCATTTGACAATCAAAAATTCAACTTGTATGTAATGTTTCCAAATGCACTTCAGTATACCATATAAACATTTGACAAAAGGTCCTAAAAGATCTGAGGCAGTAAACTTTATGAAAACCAATATTTTTAAGAATGGCAAAACTTTTGGTAATGACTATAGAACTACAAATTTCTACATGTAAGTGCAACTGATGCAATGGACAGTGAGTGTAGAAACAAGGGGGTGTATCTGAGTGATCAGTCAATGTATGTTGCCTTCACTGCTTACATACTTTTTTCATTGTGATTTTCAGCTCAGCTATGTACAGAAAATACTGCAGGACCTGTCATCTGTTATTGGTTCTGAAGCCGCAGTGGAAAATGTCACAGAACTCCAGACTGTTAACATGGATGAGGAGGACGAGCTTGAAAGAGCCAAATTACCACAGTATGAAGAAAGGTTCATGGTTAGTCTTAATGCTCCTTTCTTTTGCACCCATTCAAGTTTTGATCACCATCCTCCACCACTATTAGATGTGCAACATATTTTATGAACATATATAATGTGTTTCGGCTTATGCATGCTGTGCAAGTGCACAACATTAAACAAACATTAATAAAATATACATTTTGTAGTATATTTGTGCAGGGGACATTCTGATTGGTAGTACTGTCTACCTGACATCAGAGTTTCTAAACAGCATGGGCTTTTTCTTTACAAAAGTAGCACAGTCTCTGCTTCCACATGGTTTCTAAGTACTAAACACTACAGCATAAATAAACGACTATTACCTTTTAACACTGGGTAAGTACGAGTGTCTCACAAACTAAAACAGATGGCAAAAGTATGCAAATTGTTTTCAACCCATATTCAATTGAACACACCACAAATACAAGATATTTAATATTCAAAGTGATAAACTTTATTGTTTTTTGCAAATATTCACTCATTAGGAATTTGATGCCAGTAACATGTTCCAAAAAAGTTGGGACAGGGGCAACAAAAGAATGGGGAAGTTCAGAATCAGAATACTTTATTAATTTCCGGGGGGAAACTGAAGTTGTCACAGTTGTTCCAGTCTTCGTGCGAAATACAAAATAATGCAAATACAACAGAAAAATAGACAGGGAAAGTCGTTCAGTAAAAAGAAGAAAAAGTTAAATAAAATAATAAGTAAAGTGCCATTGTATACCTTAGTTATACTAAAGTTAGAATAAAATTGCACTGGTGGGTCATGTGAGTTATAGGATATGTAATATTATATAATATTGCACATTTGAATTCTAGTTACTGTATTGAAGGATGCTCAAAAACCCACCTGTTTGGAACATTTCACATGTGAACAGGTTAATAGGAAACGGGTGTGTTTAATGACTGGGTATAAAGGGAGCATCCCCAAAAGTCTTAGTCAAGCAAGGATAGGGTGTGGTTCACCACTTTGTGAGCAACTGCGTGAGCAAAAAGTCCAGCAGTTTAAGAACAACGTTTCTCATTGTGCAATTGCAAGAAATTTAGGGATTTTATCATCTACAGTCTGTAATATCATCAACAGATTCAGATAATCTTTAGAAATCACTGCAAGTAAGCGGCAAGGTGGAAAACCAACACTGAATGCTCGTGACCTTCGATCCCTCAGGCAGCACTGCTGTAAAAACCGACATCTTTCTGTAACGGATATTATCACATGGGCTCAGGGTCATCAAAACTCAGAAACGTTTCTCTGGACCCGAGCTCATTTGAGATGGACTGACACAAGGTGAAAAAGTGTCTTGTGATCTGACGAGTCCACAGGTTTTTGGAAATCATGGTTGTGTTCTCTGGGCCAAAGAGGGAACAACACTTCAGTTTGTTATCAGTACAAAGTTCAAAGGCCAGCATCTCTGATGGTATGGGGGTGTGTTAGTGCCCACGGCATGTGTTACTTGCACATCTGTGAAGGCACCATTAATGCTGAAAGGTACATACAGGTTTTGGAGCAACATATGCTGCCATCCAAGCATCGTCTTTTTTAGAAACATCCCTGCTTATTTCAGCAAGACAATACTATGCCACATTCTGTATGTGTTACAACAGTGTGGCTTTGTAGTAAAAGAGTGCCGGTACTAGAGTGGCCTGCTTGCAGTCCAGACCTGTCTCCCGCTGAAAATGTTCCACCTACAAAGCTTCAATAAATATTGTCATCAGTTCCCAAAAACATATTGACAAAAGGAAAGGCTAATGTAATACAGTGATAAACAAGCCCCTGTCCCAGCTTTTTTGGAACATGTTGCAAGCATCAGTTGTGAATATTTGCAAAAAACAATAGAGTTTATCTGTGGCAGCATCCATAAGGAAAGTTTTCTCATATAATAACTTAAAAAGATGTTAAAATATTCTGTTTTGAAAAAATTCCAAACCAATTCAGCAGTTCCTTAGGAAGGACGTACAATTGCAGAAGCCTGGGATAATTAATGTTTTTTTTCTGGTCAACTTAATTTCATTTGTTAATAAACATCTATTTCTACATTTCAGGTCTGCAACACATTCCAAAAATAGTTGGGATGGATCATTTTAGAGCTAGTAATGAATTACAAAATCTAAATACTGATGTGATTTCAGACAGGAGATGTCAGCAGGTTTTCTTTTACAGCCATGCCTTTGTAATGCGGGTTTGCATTGTCTTGTTGAAAAATGCATGGATGTCCCTGGAAAAGATAATAGAACTGTGAATGACCTTTGCCAAGGGCCCCATACCATGACTGACCATGACTTTTGGACTTGTTGCTGATAACAGTCTGGATGGTCCTTTTTGTCTTTGGTCTAGAGCACAAAGTGTCCTTTTTTTTTAAAAAAAAAGGCCTGGAGTACTGATTCATCTGGAGTACTGCTCTGGATATGGTTAACATGAGGCTTCTTTTTTGCACAGTAGTGTTTTAAGTGGCATTTGCTAATGTAACTCCATACTGTATTGTCAAATATTTACCAAAGTAATGTCTTGCCCATGTGGTTATATCAGCTATTGTTGAATGCCGGTTGTTGATTGGCATCAGATATCACAGGCATTCAGCTTTAGCTTGCGCTCTATATACACTAAAATAGCTCCTGATTCCTTCAATCATTGAGTAATCTTAATTTCCATATTATAATGGTTTATTTTAAGGTAAAAACCTTAAATGAGAAATTTCGCTCCCTTTATATTTACTTTATTTTACAGCACACAGCAGAAAACTGAACTGTATTCACACTGTTAAACGCATGCGCAATAAGATGTAGGCGACCCTCTTAGTGCGCAGAAAACAGGCAGAAAAGCCTAACAGAAAGTCCAATATCGCCCCAACATCAGGTCAGTGTCCTGTAGGAAGTAATGGAAATATATGTATTAATTGTAGTTTATTTTACTTGTGTAATATGTTAAATAAAGGGCTGAATAGAAATGTTCATAAATAAATGTTAAAAATTGTTTGTTTGTATTAGTTGTTAAAATGATAATGGTTTGCCATCTTGTTACTGTTGTAAAATGATCTACTTTACTGGAGAGCATCAAAATCTATTGACTGGGCTACAAGAATAATACCAACTGGGTTACATTTAGTCCAGCATTTTTAGTGTACATGTGTGTATGTTGTCAGGGTTACCATATATTCTAATGTTGACTGAGCTTGGTGTTCATAAATTATTTAGGTCTATTGTTTATGTATCTTTATAAACGTACTAAGTGACAGTTTATGCTGCACACCATGGTAACACAAACAGGAAGAGAATAGGCAGCCTAGATGACAGTTGCACCTACAGCTGCTCAAAAAAAACTTGCCATATAGACAGCTGCTCAAAAGTTAAGCGTTCAGATTATGTTTTTGTTAAATTGTATTTTATTGATGGTAGTTAAGTAAACAATGTGGGTTCAGTCAATTGGTTTGCAATATCATTGAGGCCAATTAGAACTCTCACTCCAGTTGCAAAATGGAAATTAACGTGTATTTCTTTGACTACTATACAAAATCTGTACAAAGCAGATCGAACAAAGGACTGGCACTGCTGGGTATTTACATGCAAGTGTGGTTTAGTGTGCTAATATGACTACAAAAAATAATAATAATTGATTCACAATTTACGAATTAATACCAAATTATCTTATAAGCTTTGCTTTAGACAGAAATGTGGTTACATTTTGTGTGATGTGTGTTTTAATGTATCTGAGTACTACTCACTGTTACAGAAGATATCACATCAGTCTCTTTGTCTTTCATCAATACACCCACATTCGCTCTGGCAGAACACAAAGTGAACAAACTGCACGCACTTATGCATGACCACACTCACACACAAGCACACACGCGCACACACACACGCACACAATCAATGGGGGAAGATAGATACATAGAAAGCATAGTTAAACTGATTGACAGTGCCACTGTGAGTCTGATATCAGAGGCTTCAAGAAACAGCACCTCACCGTGACACATCTGTTACACCATGGTCTGTTCCTGCCACAGGTGTGTGAGATCATACAATTTGGCTGCCCACTGGTACCTGCACTAGCCTGCAGGAAAACAACATGCTGTAGTGGCAGAGAAATGCATCACGATAGTAGAAGTTCACATATTCAAACTGTTAGACATGTGAGTTATCGCTGTTATGGTTGTAAAAAATACAATTTTCTAGTAAACTCAAGACATCAAAAGATCTTGACACCCCTAGTTCTCAGTGGTAACAGAGTGACACAGAATCTCATGGTCTACTGTGCCTGTGGAATTTGCATTAAGAGATCGCAGTCTGATCCCAATATCAGACTCAGACTTGTGTGGAGTCTGTATGTCGTCCACATATTCGTGTGTGTTTACTCCACTCACTCCAGTTTCCTCCCACACTCAAAGAATAGCAATAATGCAATAATGTTTGATAATCCAATAGAAAACATTATTTAAACAATTCAGATCAATTATAATTTATGAAATTCTAGTTTCAAACTAAGTAGTTCTTTAACAAATTTTGTTGTTGTTGTTTCTTCCAACTTCATTTGGGGATGCATTTTTTATTCACTTGAATGATAAAATCATCCACACACCCACTGTTAATTTTTTATTGTTCCATCCAGTACAGAGCGAGGGGAGCATGACAATGAATGGTAAAGACAGAATGTTTTCATGCACAATGGTTATATGCAACAATATACACTATATTGACAAAGGTATTTGCCCACCTGCCTTGACTCACATATGAGCTTAAGAGACATCCCATTCCTAATCCATAGTGTTCAATATAACGTTGGTCCACCCTTTGCAGCTAGAATTGCTTCAGTTCTTCTGGGAAGGCTGTCCACAAGGTTTAGGAGTGTGTTTATGGGGATTTTTGACCATTCTTCAAGAAGCACATTTATGAGGTCACATACTGATGTTGGACAAGAAGACCTGGCTCTCAGTTTTTACTGTAATTCATCAAGTTGTTCTGTCCAGTTGACGTCAGGCCAGTCAGGTTTATCCACGCCAGATTCTGCCATCTATGTCTTTATGGACCTTGTTTTGTGCAGTGGAGCACAGTCGTGTTGGAAGGAGACAGCTCCGAGCCCAGCTGCTGAAAAACAACCCCACACCATAATCCCCCTCCACCAAACTTTACACTTGGCACAATGCAGTCAAAGTACCGTTCTCCTGGCAACTGGCAAACCCAGACTCGTCCATCAGATTGCCATATGGAGAAGCGCGATTCGTCACTCCAGAGAACGTGCCTCCACTGCTCTACAGTACAGTGGCAGCGTATTTTACACTACTGCTTTGCATTGCCCTTAATTTTACACCCAATCCTAACCTTTCTTACTTCCTCAGTAACCTAAACCAAATATTTTTGACTGTACCAAACTGAGGACCAGATATATTTTATATAGAGTATATAAAATATATATAGACATCTGGAAACACCCATTTGTGACATTGCTCATGCATGATATTCTCCTAACATTTATGTGTCTGGAAAGTGTTCTGTTGGTGTCAGACATGCTTCCAGCTCTATAGTTCATGATACTGTGTTCATGATAGTCCATGTACTGCCTTTTTTTTAAAACTCTGTCGATACCAAGTCACTTTTTTACTTTATACACTGCGCATTTGTAGTGGTGGCCACTCAAGAAAATGCTTCTGTTTTGCATTTTATTTTAATTGAATACAATATTTTGACTACAAATAACAGACAGCCTAACACTTTTAGTGAAAAGTTTAATATAAAACAAATTAATTACAAGAATTTATAAATGTATTAGTATTCAGTATGTTCCTCGTTTGGTCCTTTATTTGATTGGCCATTCATGTACTGTACTAAAATAAGACAATGTTACATAACTGTCTGGCAAAACTATGTGAACTCATATTGTGAAATTATATTTAGATGATTTCAATTCATCTAAATTCATTTACAATCAGGCATGCATGGGTTCCCTCTTGTATTTAAAGAGTAGATATTAAGATCTTCACACGTTTGTGGAATTCTCATGCTCAGGTTGTAAAAGGTTCCAAAACCTTTCTCTAAAGGATTTGGACCCACCAATCCACAGCCCAATAGACTGTGTTCAAATCCGAGTAAATCAAGATAATTATATTCAGTAATAAATACTCAGGTGACCAACAAGTATTACTCTATGAGCAAGGCGTGTAATAGTCTACCAGGTCACATATCTTGGTAACTTCTCAGCAATTATCTGGAACCAATTATCAGCAATTAAATAAGGCATCAAGAGAACATGGGTCATGCAATGATGTTCTGACAATGAATGGTTAATAAAGAATAATATTAGTCTTGTGGAATAGCCATGTCCTCAGTTTAATTCAGTATAAATGTTGTGGAAGATCTTCATGTGATCTTATTAAGATCAGCATTTAAGTTGTTCTGTAACAAAGAATTTGCTAAAAATTTATTCAAGCTGATGTGCAGGACTGATCAACACTTACTGAGAACAGTTGCAGCTATTCCTGCATGAGGGGTTCACGTACATTTGCCACATATAAAATTCTAATGAAATTGTATGAAAGTTATTTTTGGTATTACTTGTTCAACTGAGTTCTTCCTTATCTATATTTTACTTCCTGTTTGAAAAGCTGTTAGTGTTTAGGTTATATTTATGCAAAAATATATAACATTTATATGGGTTCACAAACTTTGAGCACCATTGTAATTGTGATATTCAATTAGTCAGTTTATAATGCATAAGTTAATGAAAGTACATTAGAAAAAAAGAAAGAAAACGTTTTTGTTAGCAGTAAGGCGCAGAGCTTTTAGAGTATAGTTGCATAAAACTTTCTAGACAAACAGATCCATAGACAGATGCATCTACAGTTCAAAACCATCTTTACATGGCAGTTGCTGTGTGTTTTGGTGGTGTTTTCTGTTGGTTTGTTTCTGTCCCAAAATATTGCCATATATCCATGGCTTCATTATGACAGAGAGTTTGATTAAATATGAAATTATATGATATATGATATGATGTTATATGTTTCAATATTCTAATTATGCATTTATCCATTAAACCAGTTAACAGCTACAACAAAATTAATAAAATAAGCTTGATCATTCACATCAGCAGGCTTGCAGTACATTGTGATAGATTCCTACTATATTAAACCATATCAAATTAAGTTAATTAATCAAAACTTGCTGTTGTATATCCTACAATGAAATACAGACCTGCTACAAAAGCTAAACTGTTTGTGGTAGGCGTGACAAAATAAAGAAATAATATACAGTAATATAGTAAATATAGAAAATACATTCTCATTTCCAGTGATCACAAATTTTTATTACTTTTATTAAGTTTTATTTTCTGTACAAGACTAATTTTGTACTGCACTTATATAATTTACATACAAGAATCTAGAACACTAGCTTGTACAACAAATATCCAGAGCATCTAGCACATTTTATGAAAACAACAAATATTAAACTGCAAACTCCAGGATTCTATGACCAAGCCTGATTCTGCCTGATTCAGGCAAATTTAGATATTTTATATTAGTGGCATGACTCAACTTAAATAATGCATGCATGTATTAGCTTCAAAATCATCTACTCCCTATAAAGTCAGGCTTGGTTACAGATCGTTAAGAGTATTTAACTCTGTACTAAGGATCTCAGTGCTAGAATATAAATAGTTGTATTTCCAGGAGTCAGGCAAAATGGAGTATTGTGTGTCCCAGTCTGTGTAGTTTGAGAGCATAGTAGTATTCTTCAATTCTGACGTATGTGCATCACGCTTAGGGTGGTGCCTAATTTATGTTTTGGATGGAAAGTGTTGGTCAAGGCATAATTTAGGCTCAAGGTATAATTTGAATAATTACCAAGTGCAGATCAAAAGCTCACCGTTGCAAAAAAAAAAAGTCTACAGCAATGTCTTAGAGATGATTACAAATGCATTCAGTTATAATAATAAAATACATATTTTATTTTAGAGTGAAGACATCCATAGATAGAAGGTGTATAAATACTCTACATTACCTCAAACTTAAACCTGCAATCACCTTGTAACCTTGTTAAGAAGGCATGATGACAAATAATCTATTTTCTCTCTCTCTCTCTCTCTCTCTCTCTCTCTCTCTCTCTCTCTCTAGAGCTATTATGAACTCAAGGTGCAAGTGGTATAAATTTAAAGCCATCAGGCACAAGGGCATCAGCTCATCAGTCACTGTCACAGGTTAAACATCCAATCAGAGAGACCTTGCTTTTATTGTGTACAAGTGAACTGATTGGTAATGCTTAGGGTAGATTAATGTGCACCATTCATTAGCATCCAGTTACGCACTGTTATAGCTGTACAGTGATTCATATTCCAAAACTCTACAGTGTGTTTTCTTTTATTTGTACCCTGTACCCACTCTGAATTGTGCATACTTCACTGGTACCTACAAAACTGAAAGAAATATTTCTCCAGGTTTTTTGGATCATTCAGGGTGAACAGTTACATGCATTTTCACATACTAGCATGCATTCTATCAAATGTAATTATTAACATAGACAGCATGGGAACGCTGTATTAAATATTCAAATTGAACATATGATTGCACTGAATGTCCATAACACTGACGTTTTATGTATAAGAAAATGGCCAGAGGAATTGCACAGGAGGTACAGGCATCCTACAGAGAAGACTTGCAACTGAAAGAAGCATACAGGATGTATCTTCCCATGACCTTTCCCTTAATCCCTCCTCCATCCCTCTATCACACCATTGCTTACTCTTCATTGTAGCTAATGCTCTTCTGTCTGCCAGCCAATGTGCTGTGTCACACTGTTTGAAGTAGGACATCAGAGGCCATGAAAGCCCATCTCATCCTGTATTGTTCATTTATTCATCTATTCCTGTTTCATTATGCATTTACTCATGTGTCTTGTCAACCCAGTGTCCAAACAGATACCTGCAAAACAATCACATCTGCAAACAAATGAATACACAGCCTTTTCTCAGCATTTGTCAAGTGTGTCTGAGTATATTTTTCTCGGCCACTCGTTAGATGAATAACAGCATTTCCTTACAATCTTTTACAAATTACATCTGTTTGCATAATTTTTTCTTTCAATATTTTAACTGTCAGATTGATTTGCTCTTGTTGAGCCCTGGAGGTGAAATCAGTTGTAAGCAATTTACATGATAATATTTAAAATTAGGTCCAGCAACTTTTTCTTAAACTTTCTTCTAATTAATTTTTATTGACATGTTGGTGAGTTTCAGCTGCAATTAAATAATTACTACATTTCCCACAATGCTTTTGACCACACACTGGTAGCTTTGTATGCAACAAATGATTTGTTGGAATCCACTTCTACATTACCTTTTTATGGAAATAAGGAAATAACAGGATCAGCAACACATTAACACAAAACAAACCACAATTATTTTATCTAAATATACACAAATAAATGTTATTATGGTTGGATTTTTATTTGAAGTGAAGCATAGGAAAATCTGTGGAAAGATGCCACTTTATAATGTATACAGCATCATGTATAATGTATGACAGCAAGTAGGAGCTAATTACCATTTCGATTTTGAGCATTCTGGTTTACCATTTAATTATTTGATGTTAGCCATGTTAGTTTGTTTGGATGCAGTATTTACTGGTTGCAGGAATTGAAAAAAAACACTGCAGCCTGCTTATTGACTGTTGTTTGTTTTTATTTTTATGTGGTAGTATTTTCTCAATGGCACTTCCATTACATTATGATGTGAAGATGGCAAATGTTAATATTGTATTCATAATAGAACATAGATGACAGATCAAAAGTTTAATCTGAGTAAATGTTACATTTTAAAGGAAAAATAAGTTGCTTCAAAATTTCAGTGTCAACAAATCCCAAAAAAGTTGGGACAAGTAGCAATAAGTAGCTGGAAAAAGGAAATTGAATAACGAACAGCTGGAAGACCAATTAACTCTAATTAGGTCAATTGACAACATGATTGGGTATAAAAAGAGCTTTTCAGAGTGTCAGTGTCTCTCAGAAGCCAAGATGGTAAGAGGATCACCAATTCCACCAGTGTTGTGCAGAAACATAGTGCAGCAATACCAGAATGGTGTTCCTCAACGTAAAATAGCAAAGACTTTTAAGTTATCATCATCAACCGTGCATAACATCATCAAAAGATTCAGAGAATCTGGAAC
>JAUZST010000135.1:24169-36806 GCA_034779995.1 Parotocinclus haroldoi | reverse complement strand
GTTAGAGGCCTGTATTAGACATGAATGGGAGAGCATTCCTATTTCTAAACTTGAGAAACTGGTCTCCTCTGTCCCCACACGTCTGTTGAGTGTTGTAAGAAGGGGGAGATGGCCTTGTCCCAACTTTTTGAGATTTGTTGACACCATGAAATTTGGAAACAACATATTTTCCCCTAAAAATGATACATTCTGTCAAGTTCTATTCTGAATAAAATATTAGATGTTGACACCTCCGCATCATTGCATTCAGTTTTTATTTACAATTTGTTTAGTGTCTAAACTTTTTTGGAATCCGGTTTGTAATTTAGAAAGTTGGAATTTTCTTTCTCTTAATTTTCTTACCCACTGACAAGATTTGTCAAACTAACATACCTAAAGGTTTTACATTAGCAACACATAGGTCATTTAAATACTAGGTCTGTTTATTAAGTGTCAAACCCAACAGCCATCTAAACTTTAGGGTAGTGGTATCAGCAAGAAGAAAAAATTACTCATATTAACATCTGGCATGTGCTGAATAGCTCTTTGTGGTGATTTTACTGACTTGTTCTTATATCTGTCAAATTCTATAACAAACTTGTGTTTGAGTGTTTATCCCCACAATCTTTTGGAAAAGCTGTGTGTTTAAATCAAACAGGCTTGAGCAGTCAAAAACCATTTCTTGTTCAGCAGAACATTTGGAACCTTCTGCCCCTTTTCATGGTTAATGAAAATAACCAGATCTGCAGTTTTCTTTCTCCCTGCCACGCAGATCTGTCTTTTTAAATGGCTATAACTGAAGTCCATTGATCCTGAGGAATTCTTAGAAATGTCAGGTGTATTTTGGATTAGTGTGTGTGTGTGTGTGTGTGTGTGTGTGTGTGTGTGTGTGTGTGTGTGTGTGTGTGTGTGTGTGTGTGTGTGTGATCCTTGTGGGAAGACTAAATGACCAAAATATCTATTAAATATCTCAAACTTAGGTAAGAAAAGGGCAATAATTATGGAACAAAAAATAGGGGAAAAAAAGGAAAAAGGCAAAGTTCAAGTGCAAGTTTAATCACCCAGTGAAGGTGTCACCTGTGTCTAGATGGTGGACAACAAAGCTGTGATACCTGCTAGTGCATGTTAATGGATCATACAATCCTCACTACTGGTGGTCTGTCTGAAGTTTGTTCAACATGTGTGTATGCACTCAATGAAAACTGCTCCAATACCTCATAGCAGCTAGGTCAGAACAGTCTAGAAGGTGGGCAAAATATCTATTTTGTGCTTCTCTCAGTCCACAAAAGCACCCATTCGCAAAATTTGTCAACTTGGCAAAATGTATTTGAATGTGTAGCAGAAGCATGTGTGGGGAAAAACTTTTACACTGTCTTCTAGCAAGGCACAGTGTCTGATCAGAACTGTAATCATTTACATATCATCACCATATTGTCATTCCAAGGTTTGCAGCAATTTGACATTTCAGTTCTTTATTTTTCATTTTTAGTATTTTCTTTACAAATCATATAATCATAAAATTGACACATTGAGTTTTAATTTTAGTACTGATATGTTCTCCCTTTTGCTGTAATGAGAATGTGATCTGCCATGTGAGCTATAAATCTTGTGGGTCATGTCCTGGAGTATTCTTTTGATCTCAAATGGGAACTAGTACATTCTAAATACGCCTAACATGTGACTAATAGTGGCAGAATGTGTTCCTGTCAGAGAAGTTCATGTGTGAATGTGTTTAGCATTCATTAGAAACATCAGAACATATATGACCTTGCATGATTGTCAGGTGACTAACATACACATCACTTCAGGCAGGTACAATGTCACTGTGACATAAATTTCAGTGTGTGATATGGAGTGTAAGTAATATCACTAGCTCTGTATGCCAATCAAACTTGGTCATGCACACAAAGAACAATCAAACCCAGAAAAGGGACATTCAGTCATACATATTGCTGGGAGGCATTCACGGGGAGCCTGAGCTTTTTGGATTGGTCATTCTGTTGATCTGTAAACTTAACTACTGACAAAAAAACAAGCAGACAGAAAAACAATACTCTTTATGAAGACACATTCTGGATTCATCACCAGAATGAATGCAGGGCAGCAGATGGTAATAGTAAAAATCTCTGGCATTCTTTAGAACAATGCACATCGTCCAAGGCTACATTATGAACATTCATGGAAACACTGCCCATTTAATGAGGGAAAGTGTGTTGGCTCACGGTAAAGCCTGGCCTGATTACACCCATGATGAACTCATTAGCTGGATGAGGCACCAGTGCCCTTACTGAATGCCAGAAGGTCTGGTCATAATTTTCGCTTACACTCTACCCACACACACTCAGTTGCAATAAACGTAATATTAAAACCCAATAGGGTTTTTATTTCTCTATTGAGGTGTTTCTGGAACTTTCTTTGTATGTACCAGATGCCTTAGTGTGCGCAGTCCCTTCCTCCTCTGTCCTCAAAGCTTTTCTTATCTGTATCACTGACGTGACTCAGCAGCCATGGTGAGTTGCTGGAGGGTGGCAGTATCAGAGTGCCTGGATTTGGTTCAGGGTAAGGCTTGAAGATTGTGAAGCATATTACATTTACATAAAAACTCTTACTGCCGACCTCTAGCCCTATATAAATATTTTTGATTTTACTTTGTTTAATTATTTCATAATCAATGTCTGCAGTTCTTGTGTGGTTGCTATATTGGATAATTTATATCATTTTGGGACCTGTTGTTTGCACCTGTCTGTGAATCTAATGTTTGTTTTAATTTCACCTATTTTTAAAACTTTATTTAATGCAATTCACAAAACATAAATTACATTCTGGACATACTATTATCATTCACAGAGGACCCAAGCAACTCCACCTGGGATCGAACACAGGACCTTGCTGTGAGACAACAGTGCTATCCACTGAGCCACCATGCCACCTTGATGTAACTGTTAAACCAGGTCTGTTTTTGTAACTAATAGTGACATAAAGAAAGGCTGCCCAAGAAGAAGGCATTGATGCAAGTGATTGACTCTTTTCTTTGGAAAACCCCTGTGTATACAGTGTGATGCATTATTGAGTCCCTAGAATCACAGTGAATGATCTTCACAGACACATAACACTCAAAGGTACACAGTACACGCTTGGTAAACAGAAGTGAAAGTAAATAAGTACTCAGAGTGCAGAGCCTATATAACTTGATTGTACATATTTTGTACATTTATTGCACATATTCATGATTATGTAGGTATAATCTACATAATAATGAACCAGATATGCTGTATTGTTGCAACTTGCTGCAAATTGGTACTCAATTACTCACTACTGAAATATTATAAAGATTATAATATATTATAAAGTGTAGTCATATATTAAACAAACATCTGAGTCCCATGCCCTGCCTAGTAGTCTGAGACATATCATGTGGTCTCGGAAGTCCTTCCCTGTATGGCTGGCTAAACTGTTATGGAGGATATGCATAATTGGCCAATTAAAGAAAGAAACTTTTTAAATAATTTATTAGCAATTTGTACAGATACCAGTATCTGAAGTAACTGGTGAGCAACAATCAAGGTTACTGCTGTATTTTTAATAACCTTCTTATAAACATTAACTCATAAAGTTGTAGCCATTGCTCATAACGTAAGAAAATTAAAGAGCTTAACATGACATTTGGTGCCGCAGCCATCATTTGAAGTTAGACTTCTAAACTTTAACACAGGAAATGAATGGTTTACTGTTATTTGTTGATTTACATTTTGTGTGGGGTATAACAATTGTATTTCAGTGTGGCTAACTGGAAAGGCATTTATTTGTTACAGGTAAATGTGTGTGTATGTGTGTCTGTGTGTGTGTGAGAGAGAGAAAGAGAGAGAGAGTGAGAGAGAGAGAGAGAGAGAGAGAGAGATCTGAGCAATATAAATGTTTGAAAATCTGTGTTCTGCAAGACAGTAGAAAGAGCAACTATTGCTTCAACAGAGAATGAGATGTCATCATAACCCAGGGATATCAGACCAAACCAGAAATGCTGGAAATAAATAAAAGAGTGAGGAGATGGATATGTGAAATAGGAAAATGCCTTGGTTCAGTTAGTGTTTGTGTGTTTCAGCTGTTGTGTGTTCATTCATCCATTTACTCACATAGATCCATGGTGGTTAAGATGCTTCCATATTGACCACAAGGTTCATGCACCTATACTGCTAAACTACCAATACTGAGCCAGTCTAATGAATAACTTAATGTAAATTATTTTCCATAACTGCTTGAAATTCATGGTCAAAGGGAGTGTAGTCCAACATCAGATAGGGTACCAGCCCATCACAGGGCATATATTGTATTGTATATTTTATTTAATTTAAGAGTGGTATTACTTAGTCTATATAAAATGATAGATTGTATACTGATTTACTGATTTTAACTGCTTATATACTAACTGTTTTTTTTCATGGGATGGTGGGCCAGCAAAGTTCCAAATAATTATTAATGGTTAATTACCACGTTCAGAAATGGAAACCGTACAAACATTGTGTTCTTTTCCTATATCTCATACACCTTATCTGACCCATTTGCTCAGGACTGTACAAAATATAAAATCATGTTTGAGACCGAGTCATTAAAAAAAAAAAAAAAAAGTACTGTAAACACGTCTACAAATGATCACCGCAGCAAACAACGCAGGGCGTATCGTTATCAGGGGTTTTCCTCACCAGCCATTAGTCATGGGTGATTCATAAATGAATCGTTCTTATGAGCTGATTCTTTTTACTGAATCAGTTCGCTTGATTGAATCTGCAGAACCACACAGTTTGTGGTTAATATACTGTACTGCATATTCATATTTCAGATCACGCTGGTGGACTCAGTCGTGGCCATTAGTGTAAAACGCTCCTGTTTTGTATTTTTCCGTAATTTAACACAGTTCTTTTCAGCATAACAAACTGAGAAAGAAACGGACTCATTTCACACGTTCAGAACTGATTAGTATTTGGGACAAAGCGCACACAGTAAGCATGAAGAATAATCATGAACCAGATTCGAATGCAGCCTATGAAGGTGGCTGGCAGATTTCGGGTTGCCATGTTTTCTGTTAAAAGGTTTAAACATTTAAAGCTCTGCTATGTATTGGTTGGACTTTGTGGTTTGAGTTATGCTCAAGGAACCAGTTTGAGTTGAACTGATCTTTGTTGCATGGTGTGCTATCCTGCTGGAAGCAGATATAAGGAGACGCTACACTGTGCTCATAAAGGGGTGCACATGGTCAGCAACAGTACTCAGGTAGGCTGTGGGGTTTAAACGATTCTCAGTTGGTATTAATGGTCTAAACTGTGGTAGGAAATTCCGACTGTTAATACAAGGCAGGATGGATCCAGGCTTTCATGTTGTTTACACCAAATTCTGACCCGACCACCAGAAATCGAGGCTCATCAGACCAGCAACATTTTTCCAGACTTCTATTGTCCAATCTTGGTGGAGTGTGGCCTCAGTTCTCTGTTCTTAGCTGACAGCAGCGGCACCTGGTGTGATCTCCTCCTGCTGTAGCCCATCTGCTTTAAGGTTTGTTGGGCTGTGAGGTTGCATGTTCAGTTCCTTCCTATCAGTTTGGACCAGTCTCTATTCTCCTCTGATCTCCTCTGATCGCAATCAGCAAGGCACTTTTACCCAGAGATCTGCCCTTACAGGACATTTTTCTCTTCTTCAGACCGATCTCTATAAACCTTAGGGACGCCTTTGCCTGAAATTAAAAGCTGATCACGTTCACTTTCTTTCTGTTCTTTTAGGTCCATCTTTACAAGTAATTAGAACTCCATTTAAGTCTTCGAATAGAAAAGAAAATCCAAAAAGGACAGAGGCCAAGGTGGGGCAGGACCAACTTAGAATGGACTAACCTAAGACAGACAGGGCGGGATTGGTAATAAACAGCCCTCTGTCTCTCTCTCTCTCATTCTGTCTCTCTCTCTCCCTCTCATTCTGTCTCTCTCTCCCTCTCATTCTGTCTCTCTCTCCCTCTCACTCTCCCTCTCATTCTGTCTCTCTCATTCTGTCTCTCCCTCTCTTTCTGTCTCTCTCTCCCTCTCATTCTGTCTCTCTCTCTCCCTCTCATTCTGTCTCTCTCTCTCTCTCTCTCTCTCCCTCTCATTCTGTCTCTCTCTCTCTCTCTCTCTCTCTCTCTCCCTCTCATTCTGTCTCTCTCTCTCCATGATCTATTGGCATGTCCATGTGGAGATACAGAACTGCCAAAGCACTACCACGACACATGAACTCTCTGAGCATTATAAATACAGTATATAGGACATACATACGTTATTTTGAATAAGTAAATAGTAAATTAATTAAATAAATAAACATAAAACCTGTTAAATACTACTAAAACGTTTTTACAGCTTTAAGGAAAAAAATGTATGTGAGGCATGGCACTAAACTAAATAAATAAATAAAAGAAATAAATAGAATAGAATAGAATAGAATATAGAATATAATATTAAAGAGTATTAAACTCCCTCTCCCAACCTCTCTCTCACTCACTCACTCTCTCTCTCTCTTTGTTTTTCTTTCCTTCACTCTGTCTCTGTCTGTCTGTCTGCCCCTTTCTCTCTCTGTCTGTCTGTCTCTTTCTCTTTGTCTCTCTCGCCGTTCTCCCTTTTCTCTCTCTCTCTCCCTCTCTCTCTGTCTCTCAGACATGGTAGAGATAGATCTCAGAGTGAGTTTTGGCATGTCTGACTGTCTGGAGCTTCTCTTTTCCCCCCTCCCTCTGGTGTCTGCCCGTGTCTGCAGGAGTCTGCCTTTTGTTCTTGGTTTGAGTTTCCTCCAGCATCTCAGAGACAGAAGCTAAACGTTCCTACTAATGAGGCATCGGCATACGGCCCTTCTTTATTACACTTCCATAATGTGATGACGCTAATCAGCACGCGATTCTGTTATAGTTACACACCTCAAACACTTCAACCATATTAGAACAGGAGTGGAATCAGAAGGAGGTCATTTCACCGAGTGTCTATCTTAGGCTAAAGAGTAGGTCAACTCTATTTACGTGTTGCAGGAATAGTTTGTGAACCCTTTGCAACCTGGTTTTCTGCGGACCTGTTCCAGCTTTAGAAGAGTAAAACGGCCAAGTATTCTGCACTGTTTGTTGTTTATTGTGTTCTCCAGTTCCTGGGGGCACCCTGATCTACTTTTACTACCAGACCCTGGCCCTAAGCAGCAATGGTATTTTGGCAGCAGAAGCCTCTGGTAAGGCGGCTCATGGGTGGGGCCGAACAGCCAGAAAAGTGTCCAGTCCGAGCCAAATGGAATCATGGCTGTTGTTCACGCTTGTGTAGGTATTTCATGCTATCAGGTACGATTCAGTCTCAGGTGACTCATTTTTCATCTGGTGAGTTACATAAAGATTTTGGCTGCTTTATAGATTAGAGGGAATTCCCTGCATCCAACGATTTTCCCACCTAGGAAGCGGAATCCTGCAGTGGCTTTTACTGTTACTACCCCAGACTCATTTGACTAGATCAATTAGTTTAATTCATACATTATCATCTAAGCCACCCAAGCAGGTCAGGTCCCTTTTTGAGTCTTGTTCCTGCCACGGGTTTGGTGAGTCTTTCCTTGCCACTGTCACCCTGGGCTTGCTTAATTTAAGATTGAACTTAGATAGCGAAAGATAACCGAAAATGGTAAATCTGCTTTGAGACAATGCTCCGGAAAAGCAAACGCGCGCTCTGGAAATAAATCGGACTTCACTTATTATTCGTTTAGCCAGACCGTGTCTGTATTTTTACGTCTCGGATGAAGTTATCAGAGGGCTAAATGTTAAATGCGCAAAAAAAAAAAAGAGAAACTATTTGTACATTTAGTATGAGCAGGAAGTCATATCGCATTCCATTTCACTCAGAGGTCAGACATTTCAGTGCTGGCACTTGTGACTTCCGATCGAAATGCATTCCAGTGTGTTCAGTCAGGAGAACTTGTCTTGAGACAAGGAGATCCTTTAATGATCTATAAAGATCAGATGGCAAGAAATGACCAAAGAGAGGAAGAACCCTGACATTTTCCACGTCTCAGAAAAACCTTGTTGCTACAGCTCTGACATCATCCTCCTCCTCTTCATCCTCCTCCTCCTCCTCAATCACGGTACCGCGCCTAGAAGCAGACACTGTGGAGAGCCTGGTCGTGACCTCACCCTGTCACCAGGACAAACACAGAACGGATCTGTGCCAAGGCTGGCATTCAGAGGACACTCACTCCCAGGCGTGGGATGGAGGTGTTGGCCCGGTTCAGCGGCCCACACAAAGGGAGGAAGTCTACCGGTAGCAGCGGAGTGCTGTACTGGAGAGGCAGGAAGGGGTAGGGCAGTCGGGCCAGTGCTTACTTCCCCTGCTATTACAGTTTGCGTGTGTTTACCCCTGAGCCTCGCCTCAACACAAAAAGCACTGGCGTGTGGTCAAAAGTGAACACGCAGTTCCATCAAGAAAACAAACCGCAGAAGAGTGTCAAGGCCAGCCTCGGCTCTTTCGGCTCCTTCAGACACGTTTACCCAGTAGCATTACTCTGTCACACACAGAACTGCACCTGGACTTGTCACACAAGTGCTGCTTTACCCCACTGCACGTACAGGAACTTCAGCATGCACCAGCTTGTCGGTTTATTGTCAGTGTTTAGTGAGGTGATCTAGCAGTTCGACCTTGCATTACTAATCAGAAGGTCATGAGCTCAAATCCCAGCCCCGACCAATTTCCACTGTTGGGCTGTAAATCACACAGGATAAGGGCATTTGCTGAACAACATACAGTACTGGGCAAAAGTCTGAGGCATTCTATATTTTTCGTTTTATGTTCTGCATATGTTTTATGTACGTCTTAATGGTCGCTGCATGTTGTAGTTCTACAGTTACAGTCTGTTAGTCCGGCTGTGTCTCTACATGCTTTGGAGGTTTTCGACATTTTTGCTAGATCAGGTACTGTTTCGGGTGGAGGATCAGTCTCGGCTCCGCACTGACACTGATGTGGCGGTGGTGTGTTAGTGTGCGTTCTGCTGGTATGAGTGGATCCGTCACAGCAGTGCTGCTGGAGGTTTTAAACACTGCCACCTCAGCTGTCCACTTCATGAGTGCAAGCAAATCCTCCCAGAGATCATCAGGTTACAAGCAGGGAAGAATGTGGAAAACTCCAGCAGAGAGTATCAAAGAAAACTCCTGCCTGGTAGAAAGGAGATCTGATGCCTGTGGTAGCCTAGCTGTTAAGGTACTGGACTCTGGAACAGAAGGTCCAGGGTTCGAATCGCACCTTTGCCAAGCTGCCACAGTTGGGTCCTTGAGCAAGACCCTTAACTTGCTTAAAATGTAAGACCGTATTAATTGTAAGTCGCTCTGGATAAATGCTGCTAAATGCTGGAAATGTAAATGTAAAAGTCAACTCCTGCCTGGTAGAAAGGAGATCTGATCTTAAGAAGCCTGACTGGTGGAAAGGAGATCTGATCTAGGAACTCCTGCTTGGTGGAAAGAAGATCTGATCTAGGAACTCCTGCTTGGTGGAAAGGAGATCTGATCTAGGAACTCCTGCCTGGTAGAAAGGAGATCTGATCTAGGAACTCCTGCCTGGTAGAAAGGAGATCTGATCTAGGAACGCCTGCTTGGTGGAAAGGAGATCTGATCTAGGAACTCCTGCCTGGTAAAAAGGAGATCTGTTGGTAGAGCACTGGTTCCCACTGGTAGCCTCTAGGCGGTTGTGGTAGCACAAGCAAACCAGTGTTATTGCCGGTTTAATGCTGACGATTCATACTGGGCCTGTTTTTGAGTTATTTATCAACAGCTCTGAGGAAAATGTTTGCATCCCTTTACAGTCTAGTCTTTGCTTAACCATAACATCAAGGAATTACCTCACAAGTCAGTAGTTTGGCGTTGCTGCGTCAATGACATAATAACTGGCTCCATTTCCAAAGAAATGACCAAATGTAATGGCAGTTTGGTGGGAAACGAGCTAGAATTAGAACCCAAAAACCCTTGCTGTTGCAATCGCCGGCTGAAGACTGCTGCACCCACACATGGTTACGCTCATCAGTGCAAACACACAAAGGAACTGGGAGTGCCTGTTTGCATGGACCGGTGCCGACTCGGCACACCCAGCATGGTGCAGCCTGTCAGAAACCGCTGGATTTGTGGCCCGGTGAGCTCCAAATATGAATAATCAACACAGATCAGCCCAAAGCAGATGCACAGTGAGAGCAGTCATGTGAAGACAGAACAGACGCCTTGCAGGTTAGTGCTCAAGCTAACCCCGTGGCTTCCCAGAGGGAGTACGGTTTCCCTGGAGACCTAAGTGGAACGTGCCAGAACAGCACCCGATTAGCATATTTTGCATTAAGGAAATTACAGTGCGGGTGGGAGATAGAGAATAATCCATGCTAATAGCGTGTAGCAGTCTAGGAACAATAACCGACGGGTTTTAAGTTGCGCTTGGGTCTGATTTCAGCCGGTCACGTGACGGAGCCACCAATGTCCCTCTGGGAAAGGCTTTTTGGGTCAATCTGGTTCAAGGGGGCATCTATAATGATAAGATATTGGTCGTTTCAAGCTTTCATTATAGAGTTATACCTTATACCTATATCATCAAGAACCAAAAACGATGAGTGCTCAGCAAATGTGCCCCCCCTCCCCAATTTATGATGGGGAAACCTTCAGATAAATCAATCACAAGTTAAATAGATCATAAATTGACGAGTTAAACATAAATCATACTGGATCTTGGTAGAGACAAGGAATTTGGCTCATTATTCACATTTTCATGTCCACCTGAAATGACTGCAGTTACATTATGGCGCCTAATGATTTTGAAGTTCATTGTAAAAACACTTCTATTAACCTGGGCCACAATCATTAACGCAAAGCTCATTTTATACATTTACATTATTTAGCAGACGCCCGTATCCAGAGCGACTTACAACTCATACCGTCTCACACTCCAAGCAGGTGTGGGTTAAGGGTCTTGCTCGAGGACAAAAACCGTGGTCCAGCTCCTGGTCCAGATTCAGTTCCTGCTTTCCTTTCGGTTGGCTGTCATTACTAACCATTTTATTTAACCACTTGTTAAGAGACCACATTTAAATATGTGAGGGGTTCTGGCACCGAGCCACAGCTAGTGGTAGCCAAAAAAGAATCAATAACCTTTCAACAGCGAGACTTTTTTCTCCCAAAAATCTCACTTTTGGAAAAACGCTGATACTTTTCAACCTCAACACATGCAAGGTGAGGTGAGAAGCTGCTCCTGATATATGAGAGTAAAAGTTTAAATGATCCTTTTTAGTCATTTAAGGAATAAAAAATAAATGTCACTTTCAACTTCCCAAAAACAGTGATTGACACTATTAGCAAAAGGTGGCTTTTTCTATTCAGAAAAAAACCCCAAAGAACGCTAAAAAAGCACAGAAAATCTACCCAGTTCAACATTTCCCATTGGAGAAGCACTAATAGCCGTCCCTCACAATGTACCTTTTGATTTAATTGATCTAAATATGATAAAGTTATGCAGAATGAATCCATTTCAAACCAATAATGATATGCAAATTTCTGAAGTAAAAGAAGTGACAAGTTGGTCCATTTTTATTTGATTTACTCGATAGGTCAGTTTATTAAAAAGCTCACAGTCTCTAGTCTTTGGATAAAACATTAAATCAATTTTGATTTTTTTGTGAGAAGAGCCTGTTTTTGCCCGAGCCCCTCACATATATACTATGCAATACTGTGCAAAAGTATTAGGCCACCATTAGATTAGTTGTTTTAGCAAGTTAATAATACCATGTGACTTCACCTGAATCATGGCTGCATAATCCTCTTTTCCACTTTTCTTCTTATCAGTATTTGTGAGCTTTAGCCCCTCTTAGCCTTTTCACCCTGTTCCACCCTTCCGAAAAGATCAAAAGCTGCAACTCATTTAGGCTTTATACACCTGAGTGGTAAGTCAATCCAAACTGCTCCCTCGTCTCTTAGAACAGTGTTACAGCAGTCGGCCGCAGCTGTAAACAGTAAGCCTCGAAGCGAAATGTGCAGCTTTCACGATACACAACTGACACGGACTGAAAAACAACCCAGGTTCGAACAATGATCAAAGCACCGCAGGGAGACGGTTTAAATTCAGATTGTTTTGGGGGGAGCGTTTGGAGGTCCTGAGTTCGTTTCACGTGTTCGCCTGTTCGAAAGAAACCACGACTCTGAAGCGCTTCAGCGTCTCCGACCGATTACACGCAAAGAAATCTCGCCTAACGAGGAATGTAAACAAACGAGCTGCTTCACCTGAGGCATTTCACATCTGGTACGATTAGAGGAACCAACTTCGAATGCTTCAGGGTGGAATTAGGTCTATGAGAAGACAATCTCCCTGATAGATAAATAGAAAGACTGGTATATATTAAAGTCTACATTTCCTAATAAAGTTCGCAAAATAGCTTAATATTTTTGGAGAGCTCATCAATGGCTAAAATCCTTACCCTTGTTTTCTTTAGAGGCACCAATTATCCTAACACACATTTCTTTGGACTGCGGGAGGAAACCGGAGTACCCGGAGTAAACCCACGCAGACACGGGGAGAACACGCAGACTCCACACAGAAAGGACCCAGGCTGCCCCGCCCTAGGATCGAACCCGGGACCTTCTTGCTGTGAGGCGGCGGTGCCCCCCCGCCGAGCC